>OZ035840.1:3590746-3655746 GCA_964034765.1 Knipowitschia caucasica | reverse complement strand
GACAGAGACGGATCGTGGTGTGCCAAACTCTGGAAGTTTATTTAAGTTTCTCTCAAGTTCCACTGGTTTACTCTGTTTCTTTCTCTCAGACAGAATAAAGGCAGTACACAGTTTATATAGTCATTGTCACGTCACACATCGAAAGACATACGTGTCACAAAGAGACAGTCACATCATAGTCATAACATGGAGTCCTTGTAGAGTCCTTGTACAGTCCTGCACGTAGGCCATATTGCTATCTAATACTAACACCCTCCCCTTTGATCACATAATCACATGTGATCACTCAATTTGATCAATCAATAAAGTGGAAAAAGAAAAAAAAAATTCCAAAAAAAACTTAAAAAAATTATTAAAAACCAAAGAAAATGTATGCATTAAACTCATAATCATCAAATCAATATCAGTGGATTTTATCCTCTATCCTGGGAAAAAAACAAACAAATAAACAAACAAAAACTATTGGGCACACAAGAACTCAGCAGATTCAGTCAAAACACAGACAAAAACGAGCTGAGTCTCAAATTAGAAGCTAATTTCACTTTTATTACTCTATACTTTTATTCTAATGCTAATTGTTTACACTTCACTTATTTCACTGTATTATTTTCACTTTTCAATCTTAGACTGTGCACTTTACTTTTACTATTCACTATAGTTTAAAACTATTCTAATCTATTCACATAAATCTCTCTGTTCTGTGGTTTACACTCTAATTATCAGTGGCATATTATTAGTGGGATTTTGCTCTATGTCTATTCTCATTCTCAGGAATAAAACTGTGAACACAGTAAGGCAAATGGTTAATATGAACATTATTATGGCGGTCAGTTTTCCAAATACATTTGTTGAACCAGGAAGTGCTGTCACTTCCTCCTATCAGGCAATTTGGGATGAATGTACATCATTAATCAAATTAGTATAATCCTTACAAGAGCTAATCTATTTTAGCAGGTTTGGGGTCAGTTATTCCACAATGGTGTTTGTGCTGGAAACTTCTCAATATCTAAATATCTACTATACTGTTTTTGTGCTATACCCAAATGCATCAAAATGCTTTAAAATGCTTTTGAATCTCTGTTGGTGCTAATCTATCTCATTAATCTAGGCATTAATCTAGACTACACTCATATGGACTTTTTGTATTGTCAACATTCAGATGTTTGAACACAAGTGAATTTGGCAAGTATCTAATAAAACTGTAAGTAACTTTATTTACTTCTGAAGTAAATGTTTGTGAAATGGTCCCTTTACCATTTGATATTAGCACTGGCTACAAATAATCTCTATTTTTGAAAGAATCTATGGTTGATGCATTTACCTATTCCTATTTCTACTCTATTGTGACTCCAAAGCTTGGCTGCAGCTTGAGCCAAGGCATATTTCTAGTTTGTGACTTCTGTCACTTTTAGTGGCTGTAACATGATTCTGATTCTAATATTCTAGCTGCTCTATCAGAAGGATAACATTGTATGGTACTATTTTAACTCTTATGTGGAAATGTGTTTATGAACAACAAAGGAAGGACAATTCTACTTTTTTACTACTATTTAACATCTAATAAAACGCTACAATACTCATACTTTATCATTTTCAAAGTTTTTAACAGTTGCTCAGTCTACCAGACTAAAAAAGTCAAAGTTTTTGTCTGTCAGATGTCTGAATACTTAACATGCATATTGCATTTGGTCACAGTTGTGGTTGTAGCAATAGCATCGGCAATAGACGTTTTCATTGGCTGGTTCTTGTTCTGCAAATGGCTGTGTCCAATAGATCATCAGATGTCCAGAAGCTAGGGACAAACAAAAACAAAAGAAAGAATCATGAGTATCTCTCTCATTTAGCACTCATCAATGTATGATTTCAAAAATATAAACATCACTCCCCAGTTTTTCTCTCTCAGGTCCTCAGATCCTCAGGTTGAGTCTCAGTCGTCATCAGGTCAGGTCATATTTCGAGAGATGTCATCTTGGACATCAGAAGGGTCTCTCCAGTTGGACATCAGGATCTCCAGATACAGTCTTTTCACTTGAAGCACATCAGGTCATTTGCGATGCACTTCTGGTCAATGGTGCAGTGTGACAGTTCCTGTACACAGCTTGTTATGCAATAGTTACTTTCTATGGTTAAGTCACTTTGATTCTAATCCTAATCAATTTCTATTCATGCTGTTGCTTCTGTCCCTCAGACAAAAGCAAGCGCAGTTTACTTCTCTAATTTGTGTTTTTATCAGATCTAATTCTAATCAATGTAATTACTTCACACAGTACAAAATCAACAAATCAAAAGTGTCAGGACAGACGTCAATTAAGTCCATGACAATATAGAATTCAAATGAACATTTCTGGTCTCAAAAAATACTGATTAGATACTGACTAGACAATTAAAAATGTGTTTACATTGGAGTAAACTTTTAAAATGCTTTTTTCTCATGTTCTACTTTTTCATGTATCTATATGTAAATGTGAATGTGTGAGTGTATGAATGTATGTGTGTGTGTGTGTGTGTGTGTAGGGTGTGAATTTTGGGGTTGTGTCTCCAGACTCCTCGAACCACCTGTAGGTCTCAAAGGTCACACTGTGGTGATGTAAACAAGCAAAGTGGGCACACTTCCAGATTGCAAAACAACTCACCCACCACTGCCTACAGAAAACCCCACTTTGTGGCCCCGGTCTCACTGCCACCTACGACCATCGGTCTGTAGTGGGGGAGGGGCACACGGAGGTAGCTATGTCGCCTTTACGATCTGCGGCTGGTTGGATGGTGTCTACTCTGGGCCACTGTTCTGATCCCTCTGTGTCCAGTCCAGCAGTCCAGTGACCCTGTACAGTGTGTGCCCTTGGTTCTGGAAAACAACCTTATAGTCAAATTAAAAACAACAGAGATTGTGAATGAGATTGTTTTTCTCCCTAAAGTCAAAACAATTTTGGAGCGCTCTGGGTTTTCCCAAGCGCTATGTAAATAAAAGATTACTTATTATCTTACTAATGATGACATTTTTAAGACCAGAAACTCTTAATATAAAAAAACAAGACTCAAATCTCAAAAAACCTTTAAACTTTAAAATATGTGTACTTTTGTACTGTGTGTTTAATTATCTTGCACATTTCAGACCAGGCTCCTCTGCTGTGTGCATCAGCAGGAGGAGCAAGGTCAGGCGTGTAGTCAAAACAAAAACAAAAAGTCGCCACTTGCATGTGAATTGGGTAGTTTAACTTAATAATATAATACTTTTACAGCTAATTCCTAATTCCCTCTTTCTTTTTAGACGAAGTCTATAATCAATAATCACTTTTAACACAGATTCTAATTTAAATGTTTGAAAAACGGCTTTTGTAACTAAAATAAAAACATGAAAACAAACACAACTCACAAACAGTTGAGAAATAAGCAGCAGATTTAAAAGAATGGAATCTAGAAATATGTTAGGTCTAAAAACAATTGCACAGCTTTAGCACTAATCTTTGGGTTTCAAAAAACATATAATATTCAAAACTTCTATTTACTAAATGGTGTTTAAAAATGTTTAACTGTGTCATAACACAATATTCAATGGCAAATTTCGCAAATTTAACGGAATAACAACTATGAAAAGCCAGAAATCCTAAAAGCAGTAGCTCTGATTCAGAGCCAGAGCAGCGAAGGAGGGGGCCGTTTCCCTGACAACGGCAGCAAGATAGTGCGACGCACACACACAGGCAGAAAGCAGTGTTTTAGCAAAAATGCGAAAACAGAAAGAAGAATTACTTTCAAGATTACTTTGTTAAGCGAATATAACGGATGTTGTTCTTTAAACTTTTGTCATCCAAGTCTAGAAATGGCCAATTTCCACACTAGTAACAAAAGGCACTCTTTAGTGTTTAACGTTTCTCTTTTTATTATAACTTTTAATTTTTACACCATGGTTTCACTAAGGATCCTGCTCCAAGGGACTCAAACCCTGAGACTGTGTGTCTCCAAGGGACATAAACCCTGAGACTGCTCCAAGGGACTTAAACCCTGAGACTGCTCCAAGGGACTTAAACCCTGAGACTGCTCCAAGGGACATAAACCCTGAGACTGCTCCAAGGGACATAAACCCTGAGACTGCTCCAAGGGACTTAAACCCTGAGACTGCTCCAAGGGACTTAAACCCTGAGACTGCTCCAAGGGACTTAAACCCTGAGACTGCTCCAAGGGACTTAAACCCTGAGACTGCTCCAAGGGACATAAACCCTGAGACTGCTCCAAGGGACTTAAACCCTGAGATTGCTCCAAGGGACATAAACCCTGAGACTGCTCCAAGGGACTTAAACCCTGAGACTGCTCCAAGGGACTTAAACCCTGAGACTGCTCCAAGGGACATAAACCCTGAGACTGCTCCAAGGGACTTAAACCCTGAGACTGCTCCAAGGGACTTAAACCCTGAGACTGCTCCAAGGGACTTAAACCCTGAGACTGCTCCAAGGGACTTAAACCCTGAGACTGCTCCAAGGGACTTAAACCCTGAGACTGCTCCAAGGGACTTAAACCCTGAGACTGCTCCAAGGGACATAAACCCTGAGACTGCTTCAAATACAATTTAGAGAGTTTGACAGACCCCAAAAACAGACCAAAATTTAGCTAATATCCAATTATGCAGACTTTACATATAAAAAGGTGTCTGCTTACCTTATTCTTGTCAAACCGGTTCCAAGGACTGTCCGAGAGGTCTGCCAACCTCTTTTCCGCGTCGGAATATTCAATTTAAAAAACAAAAGTGACAGAAGCGACAAGAAGCATCCAGGAACAGCTCTTCCAGCCTGCTGGAATCTCCGCTCCCAGACACAGCATGCCGGTCTCTCACGCAGAGGAAAAGAAACAGAGCAAACTCCCTCAAAACAATCCAGAGAATGGCACAAACTGAGCCGCGCATTCTCCACCAAATCTGTCAGGATGAACCAGACAGAGACGGATCGTGGTGTGCCAAACTCTGGAAGTTTATTTAAGTTTCTCTCAAGTTCCACTGGTTTACTCTGTTTCTTTCCCTCAGACAGAATAAAGGCAGTACACAGTTTATATAGTCATTGTCACGTCACACATCGAAAGACATACGTGTCACAAAGAGACAGTCACATCATAGTCATAACATGGAGTCCTTGTACAGTCCTGCACGTAGGCCATATTGCTATCTAATACTAACACCCTGACTGGTCTCTCTCTAGTCTCTCTCTGGTCTCTAGCCTACCTTTTGTCTCTCTCTGCATTGAAGTTATTTCTACTGGACAACATCATCATGCAGAGAGAGACCAAAGAGAGACCAGAGAGAGACCAGAGAGAGACCAGAGAGAGACCAGAGAGAGACCAAAGAGAGACCAGAGAGAGACCAGAGAGAGACCAGAGAGAGACCAGAGAGAGACCAGAGAGAGACCATAGAGAGACCAGAGAGACCAGAGAGAGACCAGAGAGAGACCAGAGAGACACCAGAGAGACACCAGAGAGACACCAGAGAGAGACCAGAGAGAGACCAGAGAGACCAGAGAGAGACCAGAGAGAGACCAGAGAGACACCAGAGAGAGACCAGAGAGAGACCAGAGAGACCAGAGAGAGACCAGAGAGAGACCAGAGAGAGACCAGAGAGAGTCCAGAGGGAGACCAGAGAGAGACCAGAGGGAGACCAGAGAGAGACCAGAGAGAGACTAGAGAGAGGGAACAGACAACATACTTGTAGTTGATGTGATAAAAGGTCTCTCTCTGTTTAAATGAATGATTGAAACGGTGCTATATAAATAACCTTCTTCTTTCTCCAGACCTGCCCTTGGCCACAGTAGCCCGGCCTCAGACCCCAGCCTCAGTCCCCGGCCTCAGTCCCCGGCCTCAGATCCCGGCCTCAGTCCCCGGCCTCAGACCCCGGCCTCAGCCCTGGGCCTCTGCAGTGTCAGCAGTATGGAGGTGCGGGCCGCCATCGGGGCCTGCCTGCCGATCTTCCTGCTCGCCTTGGTCTTCGACATCACTGGGATCATTCTTCTCTTCCTGGGGATCTTTGGCGACCTTCGAATCAAAGGCGTCTTCTACGGGGACTTCCTGATCTACACCGGGTCTCTGATCCTGTTCTTCAGCCTGTTCCTCTGGCTGTTCTGGTACCTGGGCAACGTCCCGCCGCCGTACGACCCGCTCACCGCCGCCGCCGTGGGGAAAGGAGGCAGCATCATGGAGCTGGCCAGGAGCATCTCAAGGAGGCTGAGCGAGAAGCTGAAGGGGGAGGTGCTGAGGAGGGAGGAGGGGGAGCAGGAGGAGGATGAGGAGGAGGGGGAGAAGAAGAAGGGGAAGAAAACAGGGCGAGTTACGTGGGGGAAGTCCACCGCGTACGTGAACCCAGGGTACGAGCGCGACCCGGAGGAGGCGAGAGACCCAAAGGTAACATAAATATACTGTAGACCCAGGACTGAGGCTGTAGACCCAGGACTGAGGCTGTAGACCCAGGACTGAGGCTGTAGACCCAGGACTGAGGCTGTAGACCCAGGACTGAGGCTGTAGACCCAGGACTGAGGCTGTAGACCCAGGGCTGAGGTTGTAGACCCAGGACTGAGGCTGTAGACCCAGGATTGAGGCTGTAGACCCAGGACTGAGGCTGTAGACCCAGGACTGAGGCTGTAGACCCAGGACTGAGGCTGTAGACCCAGGACTGAGGCTGTAGACCCAGGACTGAGGCTGTAGACCCAGGGCTGAGGTTGTAGACCCAGGGCTGAGGTTGTAGACCCAGGACTGAGGTTGTAGACCCAGGACTGAGGCTGTAGACCCAGGGCTGAGGTTGTAGACCCAGGACTGAGGTTGTAGACCCAGGATTGAGGCTGTAGATCCAGGTCTGAGGCTGTAGACCCAGGACTGAGGCTGTAGACCCAGGACTGAGGCTGTAGACCCAGGACTGAGGCTGTATATCCAGGACTGAGGCTGTAGACCCAGGACTGAGGCTGTAGACCCAGGACTGAGGCGGTAGACCCAGGACTGAGGCGGTAGACTCAGGACTGAGGCTGTAGAGCCAGGACTGAGGCTGTAGACCCATTGTGTGTCTTCTGTCTCAGGGTGAGGACAGAAAGGACACAGCAGAAGATCAGAAAGAAGACAAGAAGGTAGGAGACCCCAGATTTCTCATGTTTCCACCAGCTCCACTCTACTCTACTCTACTCTACTCTACTCTACTCTACTCTACTCTACTCTACTCTACTCTACTCTACTCTACTCTACTCTACTCTGTTCTACTCTGGTACTGTTTCCTTGCAGTATGTTAGGACATGAACCATAGATTCTGTTGCGTCATGAGAATCTGTTTTCATTGTTGTCTGACAAAAGCATGACACAGGATACAACTGTTGTCTCGTCCAAAGTGTTCCATGTGAAGAGAGAGAGAGAGAGAGAAAGAGAGAGAGAAAAAGAGTGAGAGCAGAGAGAGAGAAAGAGAGACCAGAAAGAGACCAGAGAGTCAAGTCATGCTGACTAGGGGCCACCCACGGTACTGCAGCCTTAATCCACACGGCTGGATTTCCCATAGACCTCATGGGCCGAGGCTAGATTACAATGTCTCCTTTCTCAGCCTGACGCACACACACACACACGCGCACACACAAATACGCACGCACACACACACATATATACACACACACAGACGCACAAACACACACACACACGCACACACACAAATACGCACGCGCACACACACACACACACACACACACAGACACACACAAACACGCACACACACAGACACACACACAAACACACAAATACATACACACACACACAAACACACACACACACATATACACACACACAGGCCCAGAACCTCTACGACCCTACACCCCTCTCCTCCGTCTTCCTCTCGGTTAAACATAATAGTCATAATGTTAGATTTTTAGACCAAGCAAGAGCAACAGCACTTCACTTCGACTGACGCAGGTTTTCGTTTCAACAGAGTCAGGAGCAAACCGTGGACGACGCAGAGTCTGAGAGTGAAGACCAGAAGGAGCAGAGACCGGATCAGGAGGAGCCTCCAGACAGCGGCGTGGACACCAGAGAGGACATGACAGACGCAGAATCTGGTTCTTTGTTCTGAGTCTGGGACTAGAGACCAGAGAAGAGAGAGACCAGAGAGAGCCCAGAGACCAGAGAGAGACCAGAGACCAGAGAGACCAGAGAGAGCCCAGAGAGACCAGAGAGAGACCAGAGACCAGAGAGACCAGAGAGACCAGAGACCAGAGCAGAGAGAGAGACCAGAGAGAGACCAGAGAGAGACCAGAGAGAGTCCAGAGACCAGAGAGAGACCAGAGACCAGAGAGACCAGAGAGAGCCCAGAGAGACCAGAGAGAGACCTGAGAGAGACCAGAGACCAGAGAGACCAGAGAGAGCCCAGAGAGCCCAGAGAGACCAGAGAGAGACCAGAGAGAGACCAGAGAGAGACCAGAGAGAGAGAGACCAGAGAGAGACCAGAGACCAGAGAAACCAGAGAGAGACCAGAGAGAGACCAGAGACCAGAGAGACCAGAGAGAGACCAGAGACCAGAGAGAGAGACAAGAGAGAGACCAGAGAGAGACCAGAGAGACCAGACACCAGAGAGAGACTAGAGACCAGAGAGAGAGACAAGAGAGAGACCAGAGAGAGACCAGAGAGAGAGACCAGAGAGAGAGACCAGAGAGAGGCCAGAGAGAGACCAGAGAGACCAGAGAGAGACCAGAGAGAGAGACCAGAGAGAGACCAGCGAGAGAGACCAGAGAGAGACCAGAGAGAGACCAGAGAGAGAGACCAGAGAGAGACCATAAAGAGACCAGAGAGAGTTGAAGGAGAGTGTAACATGAGTTGCTGGGACTGGAGGCAAAACAACACGACCATGTGACTGACGCACATTTGCACTTTATGTAAACACGGATTGGAAATGGAAAAAAGTGTGTGTGTGTGTGTAGATTGTGTAGTGTGTGTCTGTGTGTGTGTAGAGACAGACAGTTTACTGGAGAGAGACACAAAAGCGACTGTTTAAAAGCACTTTATACAAAAGAAATAAATATATCAAAAAAGTAACTTGTGATTGTACTGTGGTCTGTGTGTGTGTCTGTGTGTGTGTGTGTGTGTCTGTGTGTGTGTGTCTGTGATCTGTCTGTGTGTGTGCATGTTTCTGTGTTTGTGTGTGTGTGTGTGTGTGTGTGTGTCTGTGTGTGTGTCTGTGTGTGTCTGTGATACGAATACACTTATTTTCTTTTTGATAATATGTCTTCTAATCCTGTTAATTTTTGACTTGTGTAATGACTTATGCACACACACAAACATACACACTATACACAAACACACACACACACAGAGACACGCACACACACAGTGTGTGTGGTTTAAACAGTCTCAGCTGCAGATGGACACAGTGCAGTGTTTGCTCCTGTCACTGGTTCAACTGGTCTGACTGATGTGTGTGTGTCTGTGTGTGCGTGTGTGTGCGTCTGTGTGTGTGTGTGTGTCTGTGTGTCTGTGTGTGTGTGTGTCCGTGCAGAACACATAAGTCACTCCTTCAGTATAAGAAAACATATTCATGAAGATGGTTTCACTTGAATTCTGCTTCTCCTGCACATGGAGGAGCTCACAGTAGAGCCGCTGCTCCTCCACTAGGAGGTGGCTCGGGCAGAAGAGCTGGAGGAAGTATGTGGAGAGGGAGGTCCCTGCTCATACTGCTGCCCCCACGACCCGGCAACGGATGAAGCAGAAGAAAATGGACGTATTTTACAAAACAAACTAATATGTGATGATGTCATACTATTATAGGACTCTGGCCTCTCTCTGGTCTCTCTCTGGTCTCTCTCTGGTCTCTCTCTGGTCTCTCTCTGGTCTGTCTCTGGTCTCTCTCTGGTCTCTCTCTGGTCTCTCTCTGGTCTCTCTCTGGTCTCTCTCTGGTCTCTCTCTGGTCTCTCTGGTCTCTCTCTGGTCTCTCTCTGGTCTCTCTCTGGTCTCTCTCTGGTCTCTCTGGTCTCTCTCTGGTCTCTCTCTGGTCTCTCTCTGGTTTCGCCTTATGTAAATGTTTGCAGTAGACGGTAACATTACATTTGTTTGTCTCCAAATAGAAACCAAATCAAGAGCCTCACCCTGAGCCTACTCTACTCTACTCTACTCTACTCTACTCTACTCTTTCCAGAGGGGGAAACAGTAGTAGAGTAGAGCTCCTTGAGAACCACGGTTCCCAGCAGCACTCTGGCCAGTAACTGTCAGTTAAAACACTTTAACACCAGCTCGGCCTGGATAGAACCAGGACCAAGAGGGACTAAAGAAGGATATGGTTTGGTCCCAGTTATGCTTTGTTTGTTTCCATGGCAACTCAGGTGAAGTGGACGGGAAATAAAGGCTTCCTCTTCCTCAAACAGATGGCAGACTCTTCGGAGCCTGATTCTCTCTGGTCTCTCTCTGGTCTGTCTCTGGTCTCTCTCTCTGGTCTCTCTCTGGTCTCTCTCTCTGGTCTGTCTCTGGTCTCTCTCTGGTCTCTCCCTGGTCTCAATCTCTGGTCTCTCTCTCTGGTCTCTCTCTGGTCTCTCTCTGGTCTCTCTCTGGTCTCTCTCTGGTCTCTCTCTGGTCTCTCTCTGGTCTCTCTCTGGTCTCTCTCTGGTCTCTCTCTGGTCTCTCTTTCTACACTTCAACATGAACTTTAGACTCATGTAAAATAATACAACAGCGCCGACTAGTGGCTGGACCTCCTCACTGCACTGTTACATTAGAGAGTCAAGTTCATTCACGTTTGCAGGAAACAACAAGTAGTTATTTTATCTGAGGAGCACAGGGACTGGCCTCCTGCTGGGACTCTGAGGAGCACAGGGACTGGCCTCCTGCTGGGACTCTGAGGAGCACAGGGACTGGCCTCCTGCTGGGACTCTGAGGAGCACAGGGACTGGTCTCCTGCTGGGACTCTGAGGAGCACAGGGACTGGCCTACTGCTGGGACTCTGAGGAGCACAGGGACTGACCCCCTGCTGGGACTCTGATGAGCACAGGGACTGGACTCCTGCTGGGACTCTGAGGAGCACAGGGACTGGTCTCCTGCTGGGACTCTGAGGAGCACAGGGACTGGCCTCCTGCTGGGACTCTGAGGAGCACAGGGACTGGCCTACTGCTGGGACTCTGAGGAGCACAGGGACTGGTCTCCTGCTGGGACTCTGAGGAACTGTATTAAACCAAAGCATTGTTTTTATTATTATTATTATTATTATTATTATCATCATTTATATATATTACTGCTTTTATATACAGTATAATAGCAGTAATATATATTAATAATAATAATAATTGTGAGAACTGTGAGAAATGTTAAATTTTGCATCATAAGAGACTGCAGAGACCAGAGAGACAAGAGAGAGAGAGACCAGAGAGAGAGACCAGAGAGAGAGAGACCAGAGAGAGACACCAGAGAGAAAGACCAGAGAGAGAGAGACCAGAGAGAGAGACCAGAGAGAGAGACCAGAGAGAGAGACCAGAGAGAGAGACCAGAGAGAGAGCCAGAGAGAGAGACTAGAGAGAGAGGGACCAGAGAGAGAGACCAGAGAGAGAGACCAGAGAGAGAGGCCAGAGAGAGAGAGACCAGAGAGAGAGACCAGAGAGAAATACCAGAGAGAAAGACCAGAGAGAGAGAGACCAGAGAGAGAGAGACCAGAGAGAGAGACCAGAGAGAGAGACCAGAGAGAGAGACCAGAGAGAGAGAGACCAGAGAGAGAGGACCAGCGAGAGGCTAGAGAGAGACTAGAGAGAGAGGGACCAGAGAGAGAGACCAGAGAGAGAGACCAGAGAGAGAGGCTAGAGAGAGAGACCAGAGAGAGACCAGAGAGAGAGAGACCAGAGAGAGAGACCAGAGAGAGGCTAGAGAGAGACCAGAGAGAGAGAGACCAGAGAGAGAGACCAGAGAGAGGCTAGAGAGAGACCAGAGAGAGGCTAGAGAGAGACTAGAGAGAGAGAGACCAGAGAGAGAGACCGGAGAGAGAGACCAGAGAGAGAGGGACCAGAGAAAAACGAGATTGATCACAGAAGCCTCTTGAGTCTGTGTAAAGATTGTGAAGAAACTGCTGTGATTTTGGGCGAAACACCAACTGTCCTCGGCTCCAGCTCTAAACAAAAGCTCTGAGCTCAGACATTCTCAAACTGATCTTGAATCTTTTACAAATGTAAAAATAGTTGCGACGCCTCGACAGCGGCTGGTCCGACCGGTCCAACCTCAGTCAGGAATGAGACCAGGACCAGTCTGACCACTGCACCTCTCTGATTGGAACGACTCCGGAGTCACTGTCACAAGTCACTGCAGGCAGACGTCAACCAGGACCAGGACCAAGACCAGGACCAGGACCAGGGCCAGGACCAGACCCAGAATGGAGGCCAACAGATGCACGGCGTTCTTCATGGGGCTGGCCATCCTCCTGGACGTGTTGGGAGTTCTGATGCTGCTGATCGGAATCTTCGCGCCCCTGAGTTACTGGGACTTCTTTGTGTTTTCCGGACCTGTGCTCATGTTCTTCAGTCTGTTCTTGTGGATCTTCTGGTACCTCGGGAATCTGAGGGTGACCGACGAGGAGCTGCGTCTGCACAAGCCCGACATCCTCTGAGGAAAACACACCATGAAGAAAACAAACCATGAAGAAAACAAACCAGGAAGAAAACAAACCAGGAAGACACCTTTGGGGACAGAACTGGGAACGTGGATACTGCCCTTTGTTTGGGAAGGCTGTGGAATACTGTTTGGTGGTTGGAGAGTTTGAAGGATTGAAATGGGACGTTGGACTTTTACCCATGGATCTGTACCATGGATCTGTACCAGAAATGGGACATTGAACCTTTGCCCATGGAAAAAGTTCAAATGATCCAAAAACAGCTGCTACACTTCTCCACATGAGACATTAAGTTATTTCTGTGTGTAAATATTGGAAAGGCTTGTTATTCACTCTTTAGACCAGAGAGAGACCAGAGAGAGACCAGAGAGAGACCAGAGAGAGACCAGAGAGAGACCAGAGAGAGACCAGAGAGAGACCAGAGAGAGACCAGAGAGAGACCAGAGAGAGACTAGAGAGAGACCAGAGAGAGACCAGAGAGAGACCAGAGAGAGACCAGAGAGAGACCAGAGAGAGACCAGAGAGAGACTAGAGAGAGACCAGAGAGAGACCAGAGAGAGACCAGAGAGAGACCAGAGAGAGACTAGAGAGAGACTAAAGAGAGACTAAAGAGAGACTAAAGAGAGACTAAAGAGAGACTAAAGAGAGACCAGAAGAGAGACTAAAGAGAGACCAGAGAGACCAACTGCTTGTTTACATGACAAATGTATCTTTGTGTAATTACTTATTACTTACTTATTACGTACATATATAAGTATATTCTTTCGGGGCTGAACCAGAAGAAGGTAAAGCGATCTTGATGGTTTGAGGTTTAAGGAAAATTAATTGAAATATTTAACAAATTCTCTGAAATTGGAGGATTTAAGAGGAAACAGGAAATCCATCTACATGAGCGGAGACTTCTGGAAGCATTCTCAGGTGCATTTGGGTCAAACACGCCCAAAGTCACTGTCCGACTGTATTTTTTAAAGACCATATGTATTTAGTCCCTCACCACAAACATTATTTAAAAAGCATTTGGTATTTGCATTTTTGTTGTTACTGGAAGTGTAGAAATGTGGTGCGACCGTCCACACATGAATCCAGTGTAGGACTTTTGCTTAAAAAGTATCTAAATCTACTCAAATGTATTTTCTGCTCCATTTGGCATCTTTTCTGAAGTGTTTTTTAACCTCATGTGAAATTACAATAATCTTTAATGACATTTTCTTCGTACAGTTATTTCCTGCTTGAACACACTGGGACTTAAACCTGACACACACTGGGACTTAAACCTGACACACACTGGGACTTAAACCTGACACACACTGGGACTTAAACCTGACACACACTGGGACTTAAACCTGACACACACTGGGACTTAAACCTGACACACACTGGGACTTAAACCTGACACACACTGGGACTTAAACCTGACACACACTGGGACTTAAACCTGACACACACTGGGACTTGACACTCACTGGGACTTAAACCTGACACACACTGGGACTTAAACCTGACACACACTGGGACTTAAACCTGACACACACTGGGACTTAAACCTGACACACACTGGGACTTAAACCTGACACACACTGGGACTTAAACCTGACACACACTGGGACTTAAACCTGACACACACTGGGACTTAAACCTGGACACACACTGGGACTGAAACCTGACACTCACTGGGACTTAAACCTGACACACACTGGGACTTAAACCTGACACACACTGGGACTTAAACCTGACACACACTGGGACTTAAACCTGACACACACTGGGACTTAAACCTGACACACACTGGGACTTGACACTCACTGGGACTTAAACCTGACACACACTGGGACTTAAACCTGACACTCACTGGGACTTAAACCTGACACACACTGGGACTTAAACCTGACACACACTGGGACTTGACACTCACTGGGACTTAAACCTGACACACACTGGGACTTAAACCTGACACTCACTGGGACTTAAACCTGACACACACTGGGACTTGACACTCACTGGGACTTAAACCTGACACACACTGGGACTTAAACCTGACACTCACTGGGACTTAAACCTGACACACACTGGGACTTGACACTCACTGGGACTTAAACCTGACACACACTGGGACTTAAACCTGACACACACTGGGACTTAAACCTGACACACACTGGGACTTAAACCTGACACACACTGGGACTTAAACCTGACACACACTGGGACTTAAACCTGACACACACTGGGACTTAAACCTGACACTCACTGGGACTTAAACCTGACACACACTGGGACTTAAACCTGACACACACTGGGACTTAAACCTGACACACACTGGGACTTAAACCTGACACACACTGGGACTTAAACCTGACACACACTGGGACTTAAACCTGACACACACTGGGACTTAAACCTGACACACACTGGGACTTAAACCTGACACACACTGGGACTTAAACCTGACACACACTGGGACTTAAACCTGACACACACTGTACATTATATAAAATATAAGTACTACAGTACTTTATATAAAACACTGCAGTACTTTATATAAAACACTGCAGTACTTTATATAAAATACTGCAGTACTTTTAGTCAGTTTTCAGAGAAGTTCAATGGAACTGTTTTGTTCTCAGTAGAACTAAAAGGTTACAAATAATATAAACTCAATACATCCCAGTACTACAGTATACTTTACATCACAGTACTACAGTATACTTTACATCACAGTACTACAGTATACTTTACATCACAGTACTACAGTATACTTTACAGTACAGTGCTACAGTATACTTTACAGAAGGAGAAAGTGTGTTACAGAAGGAGAAAGTGTGTTACAGAAGGAGAAAGTGTGTTGCAGAAGGAGAAAGTGTGTTACAGAAGGAGAAAGTGTGTTGCAGAAGGAGAAAGTGTGTAACAGAAGGAGAAAGTGTGTTACAGAAGGAGAAAGTGTGTTACAGAAGGAGAAAGTGTGTTACAGAAGGAGAAAGTGTGTTGCAGAAGGAGAAAGTGTGTTACAGAAGGAGAAAGTGTGTTACAGAAGGAGAAAGTGTGTTGCAGAAGGAGAAAGTGTGTTACAGAAGGAGAAAGTGTGTTGCAGAAGGAGAAAGTGTGTTGCAGAAGGAGAAAGTGTGTTGCAGAAGGAGAAAGTGTGTTGCAGAAGGAGAAAGTGTGTTGCAGAAGGAGAAAGTGTGTTGCAGAAGGAGAAAAGTGTGTTGCAGAAGGAGAAAGTGTGTTGCAGAAGGAGAAAGTGTGTTACAGAAGGAGAAAGTGTGTTGCAGAAGGAGAAAGTGTGTTGCAGAAGGAGAAAGTGTGTTGCAGAAGGAGAAAGTGTGTTGCAGAAGGAGAAAGTGTGTTACAGAAGGAGAAAGTGTGTTGCAGAAGGAGAAAGTGTGTTACAGAAGGAGAAAGTGTGTTGCAGAAGGAGAAAGTGTGTTGCAGAAGGAGAAAGTGTGTTGCAGAAGGAGAAAGTGTGTTGCAGAAGGAGAAAGTGTGTTACAGAAGGAGAAAGTGTGTTACAGAAGGAGAAAGTGTGTTACAGAAGGAGAAAGTGTGTTGCAGAAGGAGAAAGTGTGTTGCAGAAGGAGAAAGTGTGTTGCAGAAGGAGAAAGTGTGTTGCAGAAGGAGAAAGTGTGTTGCAGAAGGAGAAAGTGTGTTGCAGAAGGAGAAAGTGTGTTGTAGAAATGAGAGTAAAGTGTAAAGCAGTTCTTTAGTTTAAGGAACGGTCAGTCTGTGTTTTAGGTTCAGAACAAAAGCTTCAGGTTCTGTCACTTTGGTCTAAACGTGTGTCTATAGTGTTCAAACAACAGGAACAAACTGTAACAGCCGAGGAAACTTTGTCCACAAATGTCAATTTGAGAAAATATCATGTGGTGCGACCAAAAAAAACCTACATTTTTAAGCTTTTATTTTGAAATCTACCCAAAGACACAGTTATATCAGAAACTACATTTGCCAATGACCCACAGAAGAAGTTAGCGTGTTTAGAACTCTCTCTCATCTAAAAGAAATAACAGCCTTTTTAAAGGTTGGTAGAAAGTTTCCAAATCTGGATGTCAGTGGCATGACCTCAAAAACATTATAACCATTCATTTACTTTCACAAATTGATTATTTGATCTTAAATATAATTGTGACTCATCACAAGAAAATAGCTTAATTTGTTTAGGTGTCCAATGTTCTGCCTGAATATTGAATGATTAGTCAAAGAAGACAATGCTTTGCATTGAGGCCTTCATTTAAAACTCCAGCATGCCCTAGCAACCGTCTTAGCAACACATTTTACCCTATTGTAATGGCCTCTTCTGCATCAAGGTGATGTCACACAAAACACAGTCTGTGATCGGAGAAAGCACTTTGTTGATACTTGACTGTAAACTTTATATTGTGTCTCTTTGTTTATTGTAAAATACAATGGATTTTGGAAAATAAAGAAGAGAAGTTAATTAAAACCAGTGAGTCTATGCAAATGTTCTGACTGTGTCACACCAGCAGAGGGCGCTCCGATAAATAATAACATGCATTTTAAAATTTCACAAGCAATATTATTATAGTTATATTAGTAATGTATATGCATAAATATATTTATATCATATCTGTATTATATATAAATATATAATGTATTTGTTT
The DNA here is from genome assembly GCA_964034765.1 of Knipowitschia caucasica. Taxonomy (NCBI): domain Eukaryota; kingdom Metazoa; phylum Chordata; class Actinopteri; order Gobiiformes; family Gobiidae; genus Knipowitschia; species Knipowitschia caucasica. The sequence continues at coordinate 3,638,565 of OZ035840.1, read as the reverse complement.
ATATTATGTATAAACATATACACCTAAACTGTGAGTGCTGGAACTCGGAAGAACTGGAGGAACAGGTCCAGGGAGTGAGAGAGTTCTGATGACGCAAAAGAAAACAAAAGCTGTAGCAATCTGCAGAGAGAGAGACCAGAGAAAGACCAGAGAGAGACCAGAGTGAGACCAGAGTGAGACCAGAGTGAGACCAGAGAAAGACCAGAGAGAGACCAGAGAGAGACCAGAGAGAGACCAGAGTGAGACCAGAGTGAGACCAGAGTGAGACCAGAGAAAGACCAGAGAGAGACCAGAGAGAGACCAGAGAAAGACCAGAGAGAGACCAGAGAGAGACCAGAGAGAGACCAGAGAGAGACCAGAGAGAGACCAGAGTGAGACCAGAGAGAGACCAGAGAGAAACCAAAGTGAAACCAGGGAGACAGGTCCAGGGAGTCTGACCCTGGGTCTCACTGACAGTTTGTGCGATCGGCCCCTTACTTGGAGCTAAAAATACATCATCTTAGTTTAATAGAATAAGTAATTAATAAATACAATAAAAACAACAGAAATAGTAATAACAGTCACAAAATATAAAGATAATAGTAACAATAATTTGAATAATTATTATTATTAAAATTATAATAACACATAAACAGCACATGAACGCGCAGCCTGGTGCTGCAGAGGAAATCCCGGGCTGGATCTCATAGTGGACGGGAGCCATGACGTCACCGCAGAACGAGCCCCAGACTTCGGCCCAAACCGCTAGAGTTCCGCCCATAGACTGGAAATATTGGTGTTTCGGCTAGTTACCCCGGTCTGTCGCAGTCTGTCCTGGGTCAGACCGGCCTTGGGACAGACCCGGGCCGATGTGGTCCGTAGTGCGTCGTGTGTTTGTGTTATTTGTTTGCGCGTTTGCGCGACACGTGGAGACGGTTAGAAACATGTGCTCCGTGTTTTGGGAGTGCCCTGTCCGTGTGTGCGCTGCTCTGACATGAGGGAGACGTGAGGGACTAGAGCGCGCGACCGGCTGTGTGACGGCCATCTTGGTATTTCCGTTATCACTATCACATCCAAGACAGTAGCTCAGTTGGTAGAGCTCTGGCCTTTGGGCCTGAAGGTCGTGGGTTCGAGCCCACCGTAAGACGTACTTCACGACTCCCACTGATGTCTGCTGTTGTTGTGTCCTTGGGCAAGACACTTAACCCCACTTTGCATGAAGCCCCCACTGGAAGATCTCAGCTCCTGTGGACTCAGCACCTGCAGGAGGGGCTGGTGCTAAGTGTAGTGGTGCAGCTCTGACTGCTACCCCCCCGACCTAGAACTGGATTAAGGGGAAGAAAATGGATGGATGGATGGACATCCACATTCAGGCCTTTTCCCTCTGGGTTTCTGGGCCTCTGCGACCTGGCAACAGATACATTGGAAGAGGATGGATGGATGAGCTACACGTGTGCACTCTGCCTAAACTCTCTGACCAGAGACCTGTCCCCCGAGTCTGTCCTCAGACTCTTCACACTGGTTTTAATACAGTTACAGTTACATACAAGTTTAACAGCAAAAACAATGGGCATAATGTATGTAAAACATTTCAGGATTCAATCTAATCAGAAAACACAGTCACACTGGTTTCTCATCTTAGATACTACTGCTACTACTACTAATACTGCTACTGCTACTACTACTGCTACTACTACTAATACTGCTACTACTACTAATACTGCTACTGCTACTACTACTGCTACTGCTACTACTACTAATACTGCTACTGCTACCACTACTGCTACTGCTACTACTACTGCTACTGCTACTACTGCTACTACTACTGCTACTGCTACTGTAGTGATATGCTGGACATTAGAACAACTACTGCTACTATCGGTAGCAGTAATTGTAACGTTTTAATAAGAAAAAGTCCATCTCTCCATAGATGTGACTGTGTGTGTTACTATAGTTACCATGGCGATGCTCTCTCTAGCCCCATATATAGGCCTACGGTATGCTACACTACAACCGAACTTGCACGTGTTCTCCGGATTAATTCTCACCGCTGATTGGCTGCTCGTGTCGGCTTGTGTCAGCAATCTCGCTCCTGATTGGCTGTGAGCACTGTCAATCACCCACCGCGTTGGCTTGACTCACTACAAGACCAGGGTGAGGCCAGTTTGTATCGGCGGAAAGGACGCGTCCGCTGATTGGCTCCTGTCCCAGCGTGAACGGGGCGAGCTTTATATCTCAAGTGTTGAATGACAGCTTGTCTGTCCAATCAGCAGGTGAGAAGACTTAGCCACGCCTCTTATCGCAGAGAAAGCCAATCACAGAGTCGAACAGCGTCCAGGGTTGCCAAGTCCGCTTCTTAAGTAGAGTTTAGGAAGTTGCAATTTTATACATTATTCAGATAAGATAAGATAAGATAAGATGGACGTTATTGATCTCACATCTGGCATGGATAGAAACACTCAAGATTGTGCAAACATGTTAAATTCAGGATATATTATGTACAATATAAAGTGGCAATCTAGAAACAGTGTCAATAGTAGTGCAGGGTTTTCAGTCTTAAAGTGACTTGTTGTACAGTCTGACAGCGGTGGGGATAAAGGCCCTGTGGTAGCGCACCTTCTTGCACTGAGAGAGCTCCTCAGTCCTGTGCAGTGGGAGGTGTTGTCCATGATGGAGGTGACTTTGACTAGCACCCTCCATTGGTCCATTGCAATATTATTCCCATAGACTGTACAAATGGACAATGCTAACCCACTGGCTCAATGAAACCCAATAGGGAAGTGCTCATCGATGAAGTTTGGCTCCTCTCTCTGGCTTTTATTAACTTCCCTGTAAAGTTAAATTCCTTGAGCTAAGTAATTGTTTATGTCACGCTCACCATGTTGGTCCTAAATCTGGTTTATCGCTCTCTGTGATCCTGGTGTTTATAGACTAGAGAGAGACTAGAGAGAGAGACATCAGAGAGAGATTAGAGACAAGCGAGACCAGAGAGAGAGACACACAAAATAGAAAGAGAGACGAGAGAGAAAGAGACCAGGGAGAAAGACATTCGATAGACCAGTAGAGACTATATGTAAAACCACAGCTTTTCTGGAGTGTTGTGATGATCAGAGAGAGAGATTAGATAGAGAGACACCAGAAAGAGAGACATCAGAGAGAGAGAGAGAGATCAGAGCCAAGCAAGACCAGAGAGAAAGACACAAAAAAGAAATAGACCAGGGAGAAAGACATTAGATGGACCAGCAGTGACCATATGTAGAACCAAAGCCTTTCTGGAGTGTTGTGATGTCACATGAACCCTCGCGCACGTCTCTCGCGCGTGTTCCCTTCAGACCTGGCAGCCCCGCGTCCCTCCGGCCGCTACACTCTCGGTCCTCCCCCTTCTCTCAGCAGCCGAGGGTTGGCGAAGCTGTCCCCTCGCTCTCGCATGTTCCCCTTCCAAATTTATGTTTTGAATTCGATGCCCCTGCCGTAGCCTCGCTCCCGCTGCACACACACACACATCTGCCCCCCCTGTCCTGGCACCTCCACCCGGGTTTAGCCTTTTGGTTTGTTTAGTATTCTCCTCCCGGTCCTTGTCCATCTCTGCAGCAGCATGGCTCTGGCTCTCGCCCGGCTGGAGGGCCGCGAGTTCGAATACATGATGAAGAAGCGATCGGTGACCATCGGGCGGAACTCCTCGCAGGGGTCCGTGGACGTGAGCATGGGGCATTCGAGCTTCATCTCCCGCAGGCATCTGGAGATATTCACCGCCAGCGACGAGAGCTCGGGAGGAGGGGAATTTTACCTCCGATGTCTGGGTAAAAATGGGGTGTTTGTGGACGGCGTGTTTCTGCGGAGAGGCGCCCCCCCTTTGCAGCTTCCACGGATGTAAGTCTGGCCATGCATGCTCTCAGACACAACACCACTATACAGCTACATACGTGTGTGTCTAAGCGCGCGTGTGTGTGTGTGTGTGCGTGTGTGTGTGTGCCTTCATTCAAACATATTAAGCAATCGCCATGTTGATAATGACTCCCTGCATGTTTAGACCTGATCCTGTTTCTAAGCTCGGGTTCCATTGCATTGTTTTGGTTCCTGGTGCATTCCTTGCTTTAACTGCATAGACACACACAACATATACCATGAACATACACCATGCTTCCATTCAAGCCTATGACCATCGCGGTGTTGATGGTCCCCTGCAGCGTGCATGGGGGACCGGGTTTGTTTTGATTCCCTCTGCATTCCGTCTCGGTGTCGCACACGGTCTAATTTTCGCCCTGATTGAGTGGATATTAGTGGAGCTTCGGGTTTATTTTTACCTGGTGTGTCCTTGCGTGTTCAGGCGCGGGCGTTGAAGTCTGCATGCGTTTGTTTGGGTTACTGGTGCATTATTTAGACCATGTGTAGTAAGACCAGGTGGGTGATGCATTCGTTGACAATCTATGGATCCAAATAATGAGACCAGAGAGACCATAAAGGTCTATCTGGTCCCTCTATCCCTCTCCCTCTATTATCTCCCATAATAGAGGGAGAGACCAGAGAGAGGGAGACTGCAGAGGGAAAGAGAGACCACAGAGGGAGAGAATGAGAGAGACCACAGAGGGAGAGAAAGAGAGAGACCACAGAGGGAGAGAAAGAGAGAGACCACAGAGGGAGAGAAAGAGAGAGACCACAGAGGGAGAGAAAGAGAGAGACCACAGAGGGAGAGGAAGAGAGAGACCACAGAGGGAGAGAAAGAGAGAGACCACAGAGGGAGAGAAAGAGAGAGACCACAGAGGGAGAGAAAGAGAGAGACCACAGAGGGAGAGAAAGAGAGAGACCACAGAGGGAGAGAAAGAGAGAGACCACAGGAGGGAGAGGAAGAGAGAGACCACAGAGGGAGAGAAAGAGAGAGACCACAGAGGGAGAGAAAGAGAGAGACCACAGAGGGAGAGAATGAGAGAGACCACAGAGGGAGAGAAAGAGAGAGACCACAGAGGGAGAGAAAGAGAGAGACCACAGAGGGAGAGAAAGAGAGAGACAGAGACCATTGGCCCTGATCCATCATTTATTCGTACAATGTTGACAACGTATTGAGTCTGATCCAGCCCTGGTTTCACAGTGTTCAGGCCTGATTTCATATCTTTTACGTCAATAATGAGTGTTCCTGGTTTTATAGTTAAAGTCCAGGCATTGAAGTCTATGTTGCCCTAGCCTATACATGTGTTATTTTAATATGATTGCATTATGATTATGTAGATCTGACTTGGCCCATCCCTATGGACAATTATTAGATCTAAAATTGCCCTTGTGTATACTTTTATCACGCGTAAACAAAGTCTTTGGACCTGCTGTGCACAGTCTTGCCCTGTTGTGTACTGTCAGACACGAGATATAAAAAAAATGGTTCTAGTGTTTGACTCGTATTGAACCGGGCCGTGTCAAATCCTTTCATATTTGGCGTTATAATTTAGCACGGGAATAGTTGTGATTCAGTCCTGGCTGTATAAACTGTTTTTGAGCCAAGGTAATAGTTTTATTTTGATTTTATCTGGCCTGACCACGTGCTTTTTAGCCTGCTGCTGGAGAGCCATGTTCTTTGTTGACATTCCTTAGCAGCGCTAGCCGTTAGCATCCAGCGTTAGCATTAGCCGCATTCCAACGTCTTTCCTGGTCTCAGTATCATTTAAACGGCCACATTCACCACGATTTTGCATTTCAGTTTAGTTTTCATGTTACTAGGTTTGATGTATAGGCTTATAGTTAACGACAAACAACCGGAAGCTAAATAACAGCTATATTGTAGACAGCGTGGCTATGGTTGCGTCTCAAATCTCTTTCCTCCTCTCCTTTTCACGTTTCCTCTCCCTGTAATCTTCCACTCTTCAGCTGTCAGTCAGCTTGTGCCGCCTCCTACTGTCCTCCCCTCTGCACCTCCTCTGCGGGGGGATTTACTCACACCTCCTGTAGAGTTAAGGTGGAAATAAGGGCGAGGAGGACGCGATGGGAAAAGATTTTAGACGCACCCCGCGGAGTTGAGGCGTTGTTGCTTCAGCGCTGCATTAGCAAAACACAAGCCCCATGTTTGCCAGGTCTGGACCAGGAATGAGACCAGATCTGGGTCCAGGTCTGCACCAGCAATCAGATCAGATCTGGGTCAAGGTCTGGACCAGGAATGAGGCCAGATCTGGTTCTCATTCATGCATATAATTTGCTGTGTTTACCATTGATGTGTGTTAAGACTGAACCTGAGGCAGCGTGGAGTCCAGGTTGGTGACATTCAGAAGGAAAATGTTACAAAATAGAAGCTTCGGAAACCACTATTTTTGTATGACCTCATTCTGGTTTCGCAGCCTTGTATTATTGGTTTTTTGAGTTTGTTTTGTTGAAATTCCTTGAACTGCAGAAGCAGACTCAGAAGAAGCAACATGGATTGTTTACATGTTTAACCCACATATACTGTGGGATTACATTAGTTTAGACTGGGTCTACAGCCTCAGTCCTGGGTCTACAGCCTCAGTCCTGGGTCTACAGCCTCAGTCCTGGGTCTACAGCCTCAGTCCTCGGTCTACAGCCTCAGTCCTCGGTCTACAGCCTCAGTCCTCGGTCTACAGCCTCAGTCCTGGATCAGTCGTCCTGCTCACTATGGACCAATGGCTCCCATGTGTTTGTTATTATAGCATTTTCTGAATTCTCTGATCTGTTTTTTGGAAATCCACAACATTGTAAAATCGTGAGACAACTGCTGTTGTGATTTAGGGCAATACACAAATACATTGAAGCGAATTGAATCCCTGTGCTCCTCAGAGTCCCAGCAGGAGGCCAGTCCCTGTGCTCCTCAGAGTCCCAGCAGGAGGCCAGTCCCTGTGCTCCTCAGAGTCCCAGCAGGAGGCCAGTCCCTGTGCTCCTCAGAGTCCCAGCAGGAGGCCAGTCCCTGTGCTCCTCAGAGTCCCAGCAGGAGGCTAGTCCCTGTGCTCCTCAGGGTCCCAGCAGGAGGCTAGTCCCTGTGCTCCTCTTTTGGTTCATATGGTCACGTGTGGATAGATCTCTTCACGCTTCTTCCAGCAGAAACATGCAGAATGGGAGGTCCTGTACATTACACAATACTGAGACTGTGGGAGTAGCTATTCTCTCTCTGCATTAAACCCTCTGTATGTGAGGATTATTGTGTTTTTGTGGATCACTTCACAAACACAGGTCTCCTCTTTCTCTGCGGACTCAGTTCTGTTGTTTTGATAACATTGTAAATGTGCAGAGACGGTTGTGAATGAAGCTGGAACGTAAACAAACCCAGAGGTCCCGCCCTCCTGCAAACAACAGGAAACTTTGGCCTTGATTCAAATCCACCAATAACATCTAGAGCAAAGAGGAAGCTACTTTTCACAGGCTCTCTCTGGTCTCTGCGGTCTCTCTCTATAGTCTCTGTGGTCTCTGCGGTCTCTCTCTATAGTCTCTGTGGTCTCTGGTCTCTGCGGTCTCTCTGTGGTCTCTCTCTCTGGTCTCTGCGGTCTCTCTCTATAGTCTCTGTGGTCTCTGCGGTCTCTCTCTGGTCTCTGCGGTCTCTCTGTGGTCTCTCTCTCTGGTCTCTATGGTCTCTCTATAGTCTCTGTGGTCTCTGGTCCTCGTGGTCTCTCTCTCTAGTCTCTCTGTGGTCCCTCACTGGTCTCTCTGGTCTCTCTCTGGTCTCTCTTCAGTCTCTTTCGTCTCTCTCTCTCTCTGTTCTCTCTCTGGTCTCTGACAGACTGTGTGGACTTTGTGCTTGACAAGAATTCAATGTGAGTCTCTTTGGCCTCACTTGTTTTGTCCTTGCTGGACTCGACTCTACCCACGTCTTTTATCAGAAGTTTGTGGTATTAGCATGGATGGGTCTAAAAACAACCCCAGGTCTGTGACGGATGAGCGACCGTGTTGTAACACAGAGAAAAGAGAAAAATTGATGTTGCAGATTATGTCTCCTTTAAAGGTAGGGGACTCTCAGATTATGAGTCAGATTATGAGGTTCTCTCTGAGGTTCTCTCTGAGGTTCTCTCTGTGGTTCTCTCTGTGGTTCTCTCTGTGGTTCTCTCTGTGGTTCTCTCTGAGGTTCTCTCTGAGGTTCTCTCTGTGGTTCTCTCTGTGGTTCTCTCTGTGGTTCTCTCTGAGGTTCTCTCTGTGGTTCTCTCTAAGGTTCTCTCTGAGGTTCTATGGGTCTCGTGCAGGTCTAGGCCTGTAAGGAAATCCTCGTCTTCTAAACAAACATTTACAGATTGTTAAAATGAAAACACTGAAGCTGGGAATGATAAAGTTAAACTTGTTGCATCATGTTTTAAAATCCAGGATAATTCCTCCTTAAAAAATCTCCACAATAGTCACTAAAGAATATAAGATCTAAACATCCAAATCTTAAACAAACCCAGAACATTAAAACAAGTAAAGACACATCCTTCAGTTGTTGCAGCGAAACAGAACTGCTTTTAATCTTCAGGAAGACTGTTCCAGATTTAAGCTGCACGAATCTGAAATGCTGCCTCCCCATGTTTAGTCCTGGAGGGTCCCAGCAGGAGGCCAGTCCCTGAGCTTCAGTCCTGGGTCTACAGTCTCAGTCCTGGGTCTACAGCCTCAGTCCTGAATCTACAGCCTCGGTCCTGGGTCTACAACCTCAGTCCTGGGTCTACAACCTCAGTCCTGGGTCTACAGTCTCAGTCCTGGGTCTACAGTCTCAGTCCTGGGTCTACAGCCTCAGTCCTGGGTCTACAGCCTCAGTCCTGGGTCTACAGCCTCAGTCCTGGGTCTAAAACCTCAGTCTTGGGTCTACAGCCTCAGTCCTGGGTCTACAGCCTCAGTCCTGGGTCTACAACCTCAGTCCTGGGTCTACAACCTCAGTCCTGGGTCTACAACCTCAGTCCTGGGTCTACAGCCTCAGTCCTGGGTCTACAGCCTCAGTCCTGGGTCTACAGCCTCAGTCCTGGGTCTACAGCCTCAGTCCTAGGTCTACAGCCTCAGTCCTGGATCCATCCTTTACTTTTTGATCCACTGTGAATTAGTTTTGGCCCAAACAGCCTCAGTCAAACCTGTGACCCTGTTTCCCTGTGAGCCCTCGTCACAGACCTTTAAAAGACCGTATTGTCTTTTCTCAAAGCGTTCCGCGGGTCGTTGCTAAGGGCGACCGGCAAGAGCGCGGAAGGCTCTGTCACCGAGCAGTTTAAATAAAGTCTTCAGTCAGGGAAGTGTATAAATAAAAGGGACAGGAAGTGCTCAGAGAAAGAGAGAGAGAGAGAGAGAGAGAAGAGAGAGAGAGAGGGAGAGAGAGAGAGAGAGAGAGAAGGGGCGAGAGAGAGAGAGAGAGGGGGAGAGAGAGAAGGGTAGAGGGTGGGAAGAGAGGGGGGTGTTTGTGTTTGGGTTGACGTCACGGAGATGGAATGCTGCGGAAACTGTTTGGATTCAGGCGGAAAGTTAAATTCAATGCATTTGTGTTTGGTCTCTGAGACTGAGAGAGTTGTGGATTCACCAACGACAGATCAGAGAATCAAAGTTCCAGAGTGTGGCTGTAATCATCTGTTATTCCAACAGGAAGAGTCTCTGCAATGAAAACATGTCTCACATATTTAAGAGGAAGACGCAGATCTCTTTAGGCTGAGAGAGACCCGAGAGAGAGAGACCAGAGAGAGAGACCAGAGAGAGAGAGAGACCAGAGAGAGAGAGAGACCAGAGAGAGAGAGAGACCAGAGAGAGAGAGAGACCAGAGAGAGAGAGAGACCAGAGAGAGAGAGAGAGACCAGAGAGAGAGAGAGAGAGACCAGAGAGAGAGAGACCAGAGAGAGAGAGACCATAGAGAGAGAGACCAGAGAGAGAGAGAACAGAGAGAGACCAGAGAGAGAGAGAGAGACCAGAGAGAGAGAGAGACCAGAGAGAGAGAGACCAGAGAGAGAGAGACCATAGAGAGAGAGACCATAGAGAGAGAGACCAGAGAGAGAGAGAGAGAGAGAGAGAGACCAGAGAGAGAGAGAGACCAGAGAGAGACCAGAGAGAGAGAGAGACCAGAGAGAGAGACCAGAGAGAGAGACCAGAGAGAGAGAGAGACCAGTATCAGATCTTGGGGAGATGTTGGTTCCATGTCTCTCTGTGACGTTGTCCTGGTTTTCCTTTGAATCGTTGTGATTTGATCTAAAATTATCTGTGTTTGAACGACTCGGGTCTGAGGCTTCTGCTATTTACGGCTGTGCTGCGTTCAAGGCCCTCGCTCAGAGTAGGAACGCTTTTCTATTCTATTCTCTTCAATGTATCTCTACCGCCCTGAATCACAGCAGTCAGAAAGTATCACAGAATCGTATAAAGAGACAGAAGTTCTCCAGAAAAATGCAGAGTTTTTTGAGATTGGTCTGTGGTCTCTGACGGTCTGTGGTCTGTGGTCTCTGTGGTCTCTGTGGTCTCTGTGGTCTCTGTGGTCTCTGTGGTCTCTGTGGTCTCTGTGGTCTCTGTGGTCTCTGTGGTCTCTGTGGTCTCTGTGGTCTCTGTGGTCTCTGTGGTCTCTGACGGTCTGTGGTCTCTGTGGTCTCTGTGGTCTCTGTGGTCTCTGTGGTCTCTGACGGTCTGTGGTCTCTGTGGTCTCTGTGGTCTCTGTGGTCTCTGTGGTCTCTGACGGTCTGTGGTCTGTGGTCTCTGTGGTCTCTGACGGTCTGAGTCTGAGTCTGAGGTTTTGGCAGTGGTCTCACATTCCTCTGTGTCTCGGGGAATCAGTGGGAACGTTTAGAAAAAGGAAATAACAAAGACGTGAGTAAAGGAGGTGATCTCAAAGTGAGTTCAGAGGAGACAAAACTCTCGCTCTGATCTCTGTGGTCTCTCTCTCTCTGATCTCTCTGGTCTCTCTCTCTCTGATCTCTCTGGTCTCTCTCTCTCTCTGATTTCTCTGGTCTCTCTCTCTCTGATTTCTCTGGTCTCTCTCTCTCTGATCTCTCTGGTCTCTCTCTGATCTCTCTGGTCTCTCTCTCTCTGATTTCTCTGGTCTCTCTCTCTCTGATCTCTCTGGTCTCTCTCTCTCTCTGATTTCTCTGGTCTCTCTCTCTCTGATTTCTCTGGTCTCTCTCTCTCTGATCTCTCTGGTCTCTCTCTCTCTCTCTGATCTCTGTGGTCTCTCTCTCTCTGATCTCTCTGGTCTCTCTCTCTCTGATCTCTCTGGTCTCTCTCTCTGATCTCTCTGGTCTCTCTCTCTCTCTGATCTCTCTGGTCTCTCTCTCTCTCTCTGATCTCTCTGGTCTCTCTCTCTCTGGTCTCTCTAGTCCCAGAGATCAGGTGTTCTACTCTCCTTTGTGCAGACTCCAGATCCTGTTTTCAAAGCTGTGTTTGCTAATTAGCGACAGAGATAATTTAACTAGAGGCAGGTTTGATGAGACTGGCCCCGTTTCGGCAGCGAGAGGATTTTACACAAAGGCTGCATCCAAATACGCCCAACATGCCTCCTTCCTCCTCTCCTTTGTACTAGACATTGAGCTGCAGGTTTAGTCTTTCGCTCTGGTCTTGGTCTCTCTCTAGTCTCTCTCTCTCTCTCTGGTCCCTCTCTCTGGTCCCTCTCTCTCTGGTCTCTCTCTCTCTGTGGTCTCCCTGGTCTCTTAAAACACACTGCTGCTGCTTCAAGCCTTGTGTTATTATGAGAACACATCACCCCTCCCCTAAGCGGCGGCGGCGGCGGCGGCGGCGGCGGCGGCAGCAGCAGCAGCAGCAGCAGCAGCAGCAGCAGCAGCAGCAGCAGCAGCAGCAGCAACAGCAGCAGCAGCAGCAGCGGCAGGCCCCTCCCCCTGTGCATCTTACGGTCCTCTCTTGTTTGTTGTCACTACAGCTCGTGCCGTTCCTCAGACTCTGTTTCTGCTGCAGACTTGTTTTGGTTCTAATGTTACAACGACAATCTGTGTTTTGGGGTCAAACACGCCATTTTCATCTGACGTCAAAAACACAAAACCAAGATGCACTTTATGTACTTTGGTGACAGTGGCTCTGTAGAGCAGTGGCCTTTGAGCCTGAAGGTCGTGGGTTCGAGTCCACCACAAGACTTTCTCCACCGACTCCCACTGATGTCTGCTGTGGTTGTGTCCTTAGGCAAGACACTTCCCCCACATTAGAATGAGTCTGGTGTGTGTGTGAATGGTTGGTGGTGGTGGGAGGGGCTGATGGCACAGACTGGTTGCCTCGCTTCTGCCAGTGTGCCCCAGGGCAGCTGTGGCTACAGTAGTTTATCACCACCGTGTTTGGAGTGAGAGAATGATGACATGTGAAGAGACTTTGAGCGTCCTGGAGGCGCTGTATAAAACTGATCATTATGACTTTGGATTTTCAAGTTTTTGTATTGTTTAGGTTTTTCACACTACCCAAACTCTACTTATTACTGTAGAGAAGGCAAGGTTATTTGTGTGGCACAGTTCATACATAAGGCAACTCAGACAGACGATAAAATCAAGAATAATCACAGTTCATTAAAAATAGTTAACCCTAAATAATTAAAATAGCTCTAATCAAATCCTTAAGTTTTTGCACAAAACTGTTTTTATTTTATTCGAACATTGTCGGAGAAGAAGTCTGTCTCACATTTTTTTAGGGAGACTGTTCCAGATTTTAGCTGCATGAATCTGAAATGCTGTCTCCTCATGTTTAGTGCGGACCATGGGGCCAGCAGGAGGCCAGTCCCTGTGCTCCTCAGAGTCCCAGCAGGAGGCCAGTCCCTGTGCTCCTCAGAGTCCCAGCAGGAGGCCAGTCCCTGTGCTCCTCAGAGTCCCAGCAGGAGGCCAGTCCCTGTGCTCCTCAGAGTCCCAGCAGGAGGCCAGTCCCTGTGCTCCTCAGAGTCCCAGCAGGAGGCCGGTCCCTGTGCTCCTCAGAGTCCCAGCAGGAGGCCAGTCCCTGTGCTCCTCAGAGTCCCAGCAGGAGGCCAGTCCCTGTGCTCCTCAGAGTCCCAGCAGGAGGCCAGTCCCTGTGCTCCTCAGAGTCCCAGCAGGAGGCCGGTCCCTGTGCTCCTCAGAGTCCCAGCAGGAGGCCAGTCCCTGTGCTCCTCAGAGTCCCAGCAGGAGGCCGGTCCCTGTGCTCCTCAGAGTCCCAGCAGGAGGCCGGTCCCTGTGCTCCTCAGAGTCTCAGCAGGAGGCCAGTCCCTGTGCTCCTCAGAGTCCCAGCAGGAGGCCAGTCCCTGTGCTCCTCAGAGTCCCAGCAGGAGGCCAGTCCCTGTGCTCCTCAGAGTCCCAGCAGAAGGCCGGTCCCTGTGCTCCTCAGAGTTGGTCTTGGAGAGACTTGGAGAGAAAACAGAGAAGCTTTAAAGTCTGTTCTGTATAAACTCCTCATTCAGTAGTTGATGATAAAACAATTAGAGCTTCTGTCTTTCTGTTGCCATGGGGACAAGGTTTTATCTTTTTTTTTGTAAATCAACTTCAACACATTTCAATGCAATAATGGCTCACTCCAAACTAAACTGTACCATGTGTCAATCTGAATTCAAGTGGTAATAAAATAAATGTATGAATCAAAAATGTTTGAACCTAATAATTCTTTAATTCTATAGTTTACAGATACATGGATCTCTGATGGAAGTTAAAACCATTTACAGAGAAAAGGGGACAGTCACATTTAGGGCGTGTCGTGTCGGAGGCTTTGTGGATGGAAGAATGAACAGGACAGAGACTATTTCATGCTTAATGTTTTGGGATAAATCAATCAATCTGTAATTATTGATCATATATTATGCATAAAACATAATGTAATAACCGCAGACAAACTGGGCGCTGTGGACTTAACACTTTTAAAACAACAGGAGCTGATATAGTACGGTGTGAACCAATCAGTGTTTAAGTAGTGCGCCCTCTGCTGGACACAAACGGAACTGAACAAGAGTCTGAAGCTCCAGCGGCCGCGGTCACATCGGTCCAGTTTAGTTTGAAGTGAATCTAAAATTAAACTGTTTCACAAATATCGAAATAAATGTCACATTTTGCCACTTTCCTAATGATAGATTATTTTGTCTCCTGTTCATCTGACCTCCCCTCTCTCCCCTTTCTCACCTTTCTCTCTCCTCTCCCCCCCTCTCTCTAATCCCCCTTGCGCTCCCCTTACTTTTGCCTCTCTCTCCCCTCTCTCCCCTGTCTCCCCCCCACCCCCACCCCTCTCTCCTCTTCGCAGATGCACGTTCCGGTTCCCCAGCACCAACATAAAGATTGCGTTCACGGCTCTGTCCAGTGGGAGGAAGCTGAAGAGAGAAGCCCCAGAGTCTCCCATCAAGTCTGTGCAGCCGCAGATCTCCCCCTTAACCATCAACATCCCCGACAACATCGCACACCTGATGAGCCCGCTACCATCGCCCACCGGGACCATCAGGTGACCACACACACCATGAACTACCCATAGAAACTCTATGGTCTCCCCCTGGTCTCTTTCTGGTCTCTCCCTGGTCTTTCTGGTCTCTCTCTCTGGTCTCACTCTGGTCTCAGTGGACTCTCCCTGGTCTTTCTGTCTCTCTCTGGTGTTTCTCTAGTCTCTCAGGTCTGTCTCTGATCTCTCTCCGGTTTCTTGATCTTGTCTCTCTCTCAGGTCTCTCTCAGGTCTCCCTCAGGTCTCTCTCTCTGGTCTCTCTATGGTCTTTCTCTGGTCTCTCTCTGGTCTCACTCTGGTCACCTTCGTCTCTCTCTCAGGTCTCCCTCAGGTCTCCCTCAGGTCTCTCTCTGGTCTCTCTCTGGTATCTCTGGTCTCTCTCTGATCACTCTCACTGGTCTGTCTCTCTGGTCTCGCTCTCTGGTCTTTCAGGTCTCTATGGTCTCTCTCTGGTCTCTCTCTGATCTCTATCTGGTCTCTCTCTGTCTCTATCTGGTCTCTCTCTGGTCTCACTCTGGTCTCACTCTGGTCTCTCTCTGGTCTCTCTCTGGTCTCTCTCTGGTCTCTCTCTGGTCTCTCTCTGGTCTCTCTCTGGTCTCTCGCTGGTCTCTCGCTGGTCTCTCTCTGGTCTCTCTCTGGTCTCTCTCTGGTCTCTCGCTGGTCTCTCGCTGGTCTCTCGCTGGTCTCTCGCTGGTCTCTCGCTGGTCTCTCGCTGGTCTCTCGCTGGTCTCTCGCTGGTCTCTCGCTGGTCTCTCTCTGGTCTCTCTCTGGTCTCTCTCTGGTCTCTCGCTGGTCTCTCTCTGGTCTCTCTCTCACATCCCTGAGACACAGACATTTTTTTACGTTTATTATCTAAACATGTATCTTTTCTGTTGCCGTGGTGACCCCCGTCTCCTCCCTAGTGCTGCTAACTCCTGCCCCTCCTCTCCGCGGGGGGCCGGCTCCTCGGGGTTCCGTCTCGGGAGCCGCATGGTCAGCTCTGCAGAACTGCAGCTCATCAACGACAACTCACAACCCGAGCACGACAAGGACAACTCTGGAGAGGACAGCCCCAAGGTACGGAGCACAGGGACTGAGCACAGGGACTGAGGCTACACCATGAAAACTAATGTATCCAGTCTGAGCAGCTTCTAATGTGTGTGTGTCTATGTGTGTGTGTGTGCGTGTATATGTGTGTGTCTGTGCATGTGTGTGTGTGTGTTTGTGTGTGCTTGTATGTGTGTGTGTGTGTGTGTGTGTCTCTGTGTGTGTGTGTGTGTGTGTGTCTCTGTGTGTCTGTGTCTCTGTGTGTGTTTCAGGACGACTCGAAGCCTCCGTACTCTTACGCACAGTTGATAGTTCAGGCAATAACTCTGGCTCAGGACAAACAGCTCACACTCAACGGCATCTACAACCACATCACCAAGAACTACCCCTACTACAGGACGGCAGACAAGGGCTGGCAGGTGAGAGCACAGGGACTGGTGAGAGCACAGGGACCAATCAGTGGCTGTCCCCTGTTGCTTTACAGCAAGAAGGTCCTGGGTTCAGTTCCACCTCCAGACCTTTCTGTGTGCAGTTTCCATGTTCTCCCCGTGGTTTCCTCCAGGTTCTCTGTTTTCCCCTACCATTAAAAACATGTTCTGGTAGCTGCTCCATCTCTGTGTGGAGGGAGTGAGAAATGCCCACAACAAATGTAAAGCAGTGAAAGGCGCTATAGAAATATATTTATAAAATATACACAGTGGGGCAAAAACGTATTTAGTCAGTCACCGATTGTCCAAGTTCTCCCACTTAAAGTAATGACAGAGGTCTGTAATGTTCATCATAGGTTCACTTCAACTGTGAGAGACAGAATGAGAAGAAAATCCAGGAATTCACATTGTACGATTTCTAAAGAATTTATTTGTAAATTATGTTGGAAAATAAGTATTTGGTCAAAAACAAAAATTCAACTCAATACTTTGTAATATAACGTTTGTTGGCGATAACAGAGGTCAAACGATTACTATAGGTCTTTACCAGGTTTGCACACACAGTAGCTGGTATTTTGGCCCATTCTTCCATGCAGATCTTCTCGAGAGCAGTGAACACGGACTTTCAACTCCCTCCACAGATTTTCAATGGGGTTGAGGTCTGGAGACTGGCGAGGCCACTCCAGGACTTTCAAATGCTTCTTACGGAGCCACTCCTTCGTTGCCCGGGCGGTGTGTTTGGGATCATTGTCATGCTGGAAGACCCAGGCACGTTTCACCTTCAAAGCTCTCACTGATGGAAGGAGGTTTTGGCTCAAAATCTCACGATACATGGCCCCATTCATTCTTTCCTTAACACGGATCAGACGTCCTGTCCCCTTAGCAGAAAAACAGCCCCAAAGCATGACGTTTCCACCCCCATGCTTCACAGTAGGTATGGTGTTCTTGGGATGCAACTCAGTATTCTTCTTCCTCCAAACACGACGAGTTGAGTTTATACCAAACAGTTCTACTTTGGTTTCATCTGACCACATGACATTCTCCCAATCCTCTGCTGTATCATCCATGTGCTCTCTGGCAAACTTCAGACGGGCCTGGACATGCACTGGCTTCAGCAGGGGGACACGTCTGGCACTGCAGGATTTGATTCCCTGTCGTCGTAGTGTGTTACTGATGGTAACCTTTGTTACTTTGGTCCCAGCTCTCTGCAGGTCATTCACCAGGTCCCCCCGTGTGGTTCTGGGATTTTTGATCACCGTTCTCATGATCATTTTGACCCCACAGGATGAGATCTTGTGATTGAGGGAGATTATCAGTGGTCTTGTATGTCTTCCATTTTCTGATAATTGCTTCCACAGTTGATTTGTTCACACCAAGCTGCTTGCCCATTGTAGATTCACCCTTCCCAGTCTGGTGCAGGTCTACAATTCTTTTCCTGGTGTCCTTCGACAGCTCTTTGGTCTTGGCCATAGTGGAGTTTGGAGTCTGACTGTTTGAGGCTGTGGACAGGTGTCTTTTATACAGATGAGTTCAAACAGGTGCCATTAATACAGTAACGAGTGGAGGACAGAAGAGCTTCTTAAAGAAGAAGTTACAGGTCTGTGAGAGCCACAGATCTTCCTTGTTTGACGTGACCAAATACTTATTTTCCACCATCATTCACAAATAAATTCTTTAAAAATCCTACAATGTGAATTCCTGGATCTTTTTTTTAATTCTGTCTGACTTGAAGTGAACCTATGATGAAAATTACAGACCTCTGTCTTTATTTTAAGTGGGAGAACTTTCACGATCGGTGGCTGACTAAATACTTTTTTCCCCCGCTGTATAAATATAAATATTATAATATAAATCCAGATATGAGCCATATAAGGATTGACCAATCAGGTGTCAAATTCATTCAGGGGGGAAAGTCCAGCCTTAGCAACCGTCTTAGCAACACGTCTGCTCCTGTTAATGCGCTAAGCTAACAACGTCAGAGCAAATGCCCATATAAGGAAACTGGCTCCAGCTTATGTTCAAATCAGCTTCTTCTGCTTTAAAGCTAACACTGTGGTGATGTCATGCTGTGGTGATGTCACGCTGTGGTGATGTCACTCTGTGGTGATGTCACGCTGTGGTGATGTCACACTGTGGTGATGTCACGCTGTGGTGATGTCACTCTGTGGTGATGTCACTCTGTGGTGATGTCACACTGTGGTGATGTCACACTGTGGTGATGTCACGCTGTGGTGATGTCACGCTGTGGTGATGTCACACTGTGGTGATGTCACGCTGTGGTGATGTCACGCTGTGGTGATGTCACGCTGTGGTGATGTCACGCTGTGGTGATGTCACTCTGTGGTGATGTCACACTGTGGTGATGTCACACTGTGGTGATGTCACGCTGTGGTGATGTCACACTGTGGTGATGTCACGCTGTGGTGATGTCACGCTCTGTTCTGACCCGTCTTCTGTTGCAGAACTCGATCCGTCACAACCTGTCCCTGAACCGATACTTCATCAAAGTGGCGCGGTCGCAGGAGGAGCCGGGGAAGGGATCGTTCTGGAGGATAGACCCGAGCTCCGAGTCCAAACTGGTGGAACAGGCTTTTAGGAAGAGACGACCGAGAGGGGTGCCCTGTTTTCGAGCCCCACACGGACCTCTGTCATCCAGGTACAGGACTGAGGCTGTAGACCCAGGACTGAGGCTGTAGACCCAGGACTGAGGCTGTAGACTCAGGACTGAGGCTGTAGGCCCAGGACTGAGGACTGAGGCTGTAGACCCAGGACTGAGGCTGTACAGTAGATCCAGGACTGGGGCTGTAAACCCAGGACTGAGGCTGTAGGCCCAGGACTGAGGACTGAGGCTGTAGGCCCAGGACTGAGGACTGAGGCTGTAGACCCAGGACTGAGGCTGCAGACCCAGGACTAAGGCTGAAGATAGAATGTGGTCTGAACATGTGTTGTTTATGAAAAAATGAAAATTCAGGTCACCCAGCTTTAAAGGCCTCCTCTGGTCCCTACAGTAAGGGTTTCTCTCATGTTTTTTCAGGAGTGCACCAGTGTCTCCCAACCACTCGGGGGTGCTCTCTGCTCACTCCAGCGGCGTGCAGACCCCCGACAGTCTGTCCAGGGAGGGCTCCCCGGTGCCCCTGGAGGTGGACCAGTCTGTGAGTGTGACATCACAGAAGCTGACCCAGGAGTCCAGGTTCAGCCACGCCACGCCAGGTACTCTCCACCTGTGTACTCTCTCTCTCTCTCTCTCACACCCTGTCTCTGTACTCTCTCACCCCGTCACTGTACTATCTCACCCCGTCACTGTACTCTCTCACAGTGACAGGGGTCACTGTACTCTCTCTCTCTCATCCTGACCACTGCTTGAGTACTCATTCCCAACTTTCACCTGTGTCTCTCTCCTCTGTCCTCTCACCCCACTCTGGGTCCAGTCCCTCTCTCCTCATCTCTCCCCCTTCTGAGACTAGGCTCTCGTCCTCTCTCTCTCACTTTCTCTTTCTCTCATTCTGTCTCTCTCACATTACCTCACCGGTTTCAGTCTTTCACCCCTCCCCCCCTGGTCCAAGTCCATCTCTCTCTCCCCCTCTCCTCGGTCCTCATCGCGATGCAGAGGCCTAGGAGTCTCTCTCACCCTCTCTCTCACCCCTCTCTCTCTCACCCCTCTCTCCAGGTTCTCCGGTCCCCACCTCCTCGGTCCTCATTGCGGTGCAGAGGCCCCTGACTCAGACCCTGAAGCCCGTCACTTACACAATGGCGTCCCCCGTGAGCTCGGGGTCCCAGCCTCCTCTGCAGACCGTCCATGTCCTGCAGCAGATACAGACTCAGACCCTGCTGCAGCCAATCAGGAGCGAGCAGACCCTGCTGCAGCCAATCAGGAGCGAGGAGAACGGCACCCACGCAGATGTGAAGAGTGAGGCTAATTATAGATATTATTATTAATTGGGATCTTAGATGACGCTTAATATAGAAGAAAAACATCTTTCACAATATTATAAACACAGAAACAGCTATTTTAAAAAGGTAGGTCCTGAGTCCAACTGCTGCGTGTGAGGCTGAAAGTGAGGAGAGGGAGAGAGGGAGGAGAGAAAGAAGAGAGAGAGATGACGGTGAGGAGAAAGTGAGGAGAGAGAGAGCAGCAGGTGAAGAAGTGAGAGAACGAGAGGACGAGGTGTATGTGACGAGCAGATCTGAGGCAGATCTAAGTCTGTGCGTCTTTTTAATGCTCTCTTCTTCTCTGTCTGCAGCAGTCAAAGTGGAGGCGGTACTTCCTTCCCTCCAGCCCCAACAGACCATCACCCTCCTCCCCCCTGTGGGGACGCACCAGCTGCCAATCAAGACCATCACACAGAACGGCCACAGCCTCGCTACTGCCATCCAGGGCCACAGCACCGGTACTGCACCCAATCCAATCCACTTTATTTATAGAGCACAATTCATAAACAAGCGCTGTACAACAAGCAAAAAAATATGGCAACCATTAAATATATATATATATATATATATATATTATGCAATATGCTGACTATAGCATTAGTCTGACCCTGATGTGAGAGACCTACCAGAGCGAGTGAGAGAGAGAGCAGAGTGAGAGAGAGAGAGGCCGCAGTAGGACGTTCTGTAGATAACAGTCTGTGCTCTCTCTCCTGCAGCCGCTGCTAGTCCTCTGCACCTGTTAGCCGCTCACGCCTCGGCCTCCGCCTCGCTGCCGACCAAGCGTCAGAACGGGGACCAGAGCTCCGAGCCCGAAGCCAAGCGCACCAAGGCGGACCCAAACCAGCCCAGCCCCGCCCCCTCCTCCACCAGCTCCTCCAATCAGCTGCCAGAAAACAAATACATCAAAGCAGACGCGGACCAGCCCAGCTCCACGTTCACTTCCTGTGCGCCCAACGACAGCACGGCAGCTAACGACCACAGCGGAGACCTCAACTAACACATACTCACCCCTACCCTAAAGCACCTCCCCCTCCTCCCCCAAACACCTCCCCCTCCTCCCCCATTCACACTGCAGACACTTACAACCAGACAGGTTTAAATGACTTGAATTCTTTGAGTGGATGTAGTCGTGTAAAGCTGAGGTACTGAACTTTTTAAATAAGTAAAAATATAATAACCGCAACTTGCTCTTCAGCTTGTGGAGCTTTGTATGTACCTGCAGGTCACAGCCAGATCCTGTCAGACCTCTGGAGCTAAGCAGGGCAGGGCTTGGTTACCACTGTGATGGGAGACCTCTGGGAACAGCAGGTGCCACAGTGGGGCTTTGTCCTTAGGCAAGACACTTCCCCCACATTAGAATGAGTCTGGTGTGTGTGTGAGTGGTTGGTGGTGGTGGGAGGGGCCGATGGCACAGACTGTCAGTGTGCCCCAGGGCAGCTGTGGCTACAAAAGTACTTTATCACCACCGTGTTTGGAGTGAATGAATATTAACATGTGAAGAGACTTTGAAAGTCCAGGGAAGCACTGTATAAAACACATGCATTATTATTATTATTATTATTATTATTATTAAAAACATATTATCTTGTGCATACTTGTACAGAAGAGCCCTGTGAGTCACTATTTGACACTTTAGGCTGATTTACAGAAGTGGCAGAGGTTAGCAATACATCCAAACTAGCGTTATAGATTGCGTTTGAAAGTTGGGTCCCTCAGCTTTAAACCTGGAGAATTCCACAGAAAAACCTACATTTATTTCACTTGTTTGAAGTCGGTTTATGAACTGAACTTGATTTTCTGTTTTGGAACCAGATTTGAGTGTTTTTAAGAAACACATTTATGTAAACTCATATATGTCTTTATGGGACAAATCCTACAGTATTCTCAAAACAATCAGTTCAGTAGAAAATGCAAAACACATGAAACCAGTCAATTATAATAATACTGCTTCAAATGAGTGAAAGTTTAGCCCTGTTTCCACCAACTCTAGTCTAGTCTAGTCTAGTCTAGTCTTCTTGTGGCTCCACTCAGTTCTTCTACAAACTACCCACAACAAACCAGTATCAAGGGAAATTCCTTGGCAACCATGGCTTCCAGCAGCACCCTGGCCAAACATTTTAGTGCCAGCTCGGCCTGTATAGAACCAGGACCAAGAGGCACTAAAGATGCACCTGGTTCTGGTAGGGTAGGGTAGGGTAGGTGGAAACAGGGCAATAATCATAACACATTGAATTCAAGTCACACATGAACCTGTGTGTTTGTTTATTGTGTACATTCTGACTCCTCTTCATGGTTCCTCTCCCCATGGTTCCTCTCCCCATGGTTCCTCGCCCCATGGTTCCTCGCACCTTCGACTCCCGCTGTGCCAAATCGGAGAGGCTTTCCCCCGAGAGACTGGAGAGACACCAGGAACCGCACATCTCACACTCGGACACGAACCATAAACAAACCATGTGTCTGTATCGGCTGCTCATGTCTCAGCGTCAGTTAAAGCTGGGGTACGTAACTTTCTGTTCCGTCACAAGGCAAGGTTATTTTGTATAGCACAGCTCATACACAAGGCAACTCAAAGGGACAAGACGATGATACAATTGGATTTGAACATTGTCAGAAAAGAAGCCAGTCTCACATTTTCAGGGAGACTGTTCCAGATTTTAGTTTCATAAATCTGAAAATGACTCTGACACCAGCAGGAGGCCAGTCCCTGTGCTCCTCTGAGTCCCAGCACGAGACCAGTCCCTGTGCTCCTCTGAGTCCCAGCACGAGGCCTGTCCCTGTGCTCCTCTGAGTCCCAGCACGAGGCCTGTCCCTGTGCTCCTCTGAGTCCCAGCACGAGGCCTGTCCCTGTGCTCCTCAGAGTCCCAGCACGAGGCCTGTCCCTGTGCTCCTCAGAGTCCCAGCACAAGGCCAGTCCCTGTGCTCCTCAGTCCCTATGCTGTTAAATGCAATAGTCTGTGTAAAGTGCTGTTAAGGTGCTTCACAGTCCTACAGCTCCCCCTGAGGGTGAATTTGGAACTGCAGCCTCCAAAAGAACCAGAAAGAGCCGGATCGGACTTCTACATGTGTAATCCTCTGTGGAAGTAAGATCCCTGTGAGTCACTATCCGACTCTTTGGGCTGAGAGAGGGTGGTCCTCTCTGTCACTTTTCTGTCTGAAAACGCAGATTTAAAAAAGTGACAGAAACAAAAGGAACTAGAGAAAGAATCAAACGGTTTAGAGCCAGGAACAGGGACATGGGGTTTATTGTTGAAAGTTACGTACCCCAGCTTTAATGTATGTAACCTTTGTGACTGGTGACTAATACATTTTTCCAAGCAAAAAAACTGCTACACTGAAAGAAAACCTTAAATAATTATTAAGAATTGGTTTTATGTGGATTCTGGTTCAGTTTTACTTCTTTCCTCTCAATGTTATTTTAAACTATTTATTCAGACCATTTACAATTAAACTCTGCTTTTATTAAAACATATTAGTGTGACATCACCACAGTGTGACATCACCACAGTGTGACATCACCACAGTGTCAGCTTTAAAGCAGAAGAAGCTGATTTGAACATAAGCTGGAGCCAGTGTCCTTATATGGGCATTTGTTCCGACAGCGTTTGCTTTGCGCCATAACAGGAGCCGATGTGTTGCTAAGACGGTTGCTAAGGCAAGCTAGAGCATCACCCCTGAATGAAGGCCTCTGATTGGCTCATGAGGATCATAGAAAACACTAAGCCCAAAACGGTGAGCGAGACACACACGGTTACTGAGCATTTACTTTTAAACGTGAGTCGATATGAGCCAGAGAGAGACAGAGCCAAACTTCGTTCATTAGCACTTCCCTATTGGGCTAGCGGGTTAGCATTGTCAATCTGTGTGCAGTCTATACACGGTAAAGAGTCAGACATTGCTCAAATTTGGCTAAATGTATCTTAATTTGACTCTTCAAACCAGATTTTCCAACGGGACAAAGCAGAATGAGTTTGTGTTTAAAAGATACAGAAATGTCTCTCTTGGAATGAGAAAATAAACAGTTCCTGAAAAGAAACTAGATGTCTTTGTCCCGTTGGAGAATCTGGTTTTAACACAGTCAGAATGAACCCAGATTAAGATTAAAAACACTCGATTCAAGCTATTTTCATTTTTAGCGTTTTTGTACATAACACCTTTACAAAACTGACAGATTCTGCTTCAGTCGGAGGTTTTCTCAGAGTTGGTTTGTAAAGTGTAGAAAGAAACCAGTCATAAATGTTGAGAATCATAAATGGTTTGGAGCAGTGTCTGAGTGACGTGTGCGGCTCCTGCTGAGGATCTATGTGGATGTAGACTGGCAGGCCTTAAAACCCAGAGATGCCCAGTCTAGAGCCGGAGAGACCACCCCAAAATGGCCGCCCCAGTATTTCCTGTTGAGAACGAGGGAGTACGGTGGCCTCCAAGGGTCAAAACACAAGATAATGTTGGTTTAATAAATTATGCAGCGTTTTCAGAATGGAGAAAATCAACTAAAATTATTAAAATAACTTTTTTTTAAAGTGAAAAAACACCGACCATTTATAGTTTTTATTTTATCTGTTTTCAATATTTTTTCAAAGTAATTTATTTATTTCACATTCATTTTTCACAACAACAAAACGCTGTAGCCCCGTTTCCACCAGCCCTACTCTAGAGCAGAGATGGGGCTGGTGGAAACGGGGCTTCAATTAGATTCTCTTTTTGAAATTAATTTTAAAAAAATAGTTGTTGAGAAAAATATTTTAGTTTGATTTAAAGAAAAACAAGTAGTGATTATTACTGGTTGAACAAATCCTGCTAAAGTGACCGATTGTGGTTAATTTATCTGTTTATGACGGAGCCACCGTGGTCTCTGTTCTCTCTGGGCTCAGGCTGTTGTTACCTCAGCCCACCAGGGGGCGCTCACACTGGCCTTACCCTCTGCTTTGGATGGATTTCTTTGAAGGTTTTTTGGGAGAAAAGAAGAAACAAAAGCGAAAAACAATTGAGCCAAAAACCTCTGGCAGCTTCGTCGGCTCTGTCTCCACCAAATCCACTTTTACACTTTTCAAACTATTTATTTTTACTGTTTTTAAGACGTTTAAAACACGTGATATTTTTACAGAGCGAGGTTTGACGGAAAAATATTATTGGATAAATGAAAATATGATCTATCTTTACTCTACTCTACCCTACTCTACTCTACTCTACTCTACTCTACTCTACCCTACTCTACCCTCCCCTACCCTACCCTACTCTACCCTACCCTACCCTACCCTACCCTACTCTACTCTACCCTACTCTACCCTACCCTACTCTACTCTACTCTACTTTATTCTACTTTATTCTACTCTATCTTACCCTACTCTACTCTACCCTACTCTTACCCTACTCTACTCTACCCTCTACTCTACTTTATTCTACTCTACTCTACTCTATCTTACCCTACTCTACTCTACCCTACTCTACTCTACTCTATCTTACCCTACTCTACTCTACCCTACTCTACTCTACTCTACTCTACTCTACTTTATTCTACTCTACTCTACTCTATCTTACCCTACCCTACCCTACTCTACTCTACTCTACTCTACTCTACTCTACTCTACTCTACTCTTACCCTACTCTATTTTACTCTACTCTACTCTACTCTACTCTACTCTACTCTAAACTCCATGCACTCGCCACAACCGAAGAATAAATGTTTTCTTGCGTAGATCTGGTGGACACAGGGCCAAACCTCCATCGCCGCAGTAGATATGCAGTATTCTGTTCACAAGACTTTTCATAAACACTTGTTTTTAGCTAACGACACACGGCGAATGCTAACGACGTGACATCACAAGGTCTCAATTTGAGTCGTTTTATTTCTTCCGAACCCTTTTCTTTCTACGAGATGTGACACTGAAAAGCAATAATTTCGATCCTAACTTTCTGATTTTGAAGAGAAAGAAAATGTTATTGAATCTAAAGCCGCTGGAGCCGGATTTGTGGCGGTAAAAGTTGGTGTTTCTCATAATTTAAGTAAAAAATCTTGCTCCAGTGGTTTGATTTTGCTTCAGAAATGACTATTTATAAGTGAAAAATAATGACAAATCTGCTGTTTTTGTTCTTAAACTATTGAACACTCGGTCGTTTGAAGATTAACCAGAAGCAATAATGTTTTGAGTTTAAAAAGTTGCTTAAATCGAGTTAAAACGACTTAAAATGGAAATGTTGTGAATCGAAGTCGTTCCAACTGTCGCAGAGGATCTGAACATAACCCTGATATTTACACATTTTTTACATTTTTACCCTAAAAACACAGACTGTTTTTGTAACTTTCCTCTCTCTCCCTTTGTCTCTCTCTTTGTCCCTGTCTCACTGGTCTCTCACCTCGAGCTGGTCTCTGGTCCCTCTCTGGTCCCTCTCTGGTCCCTCTCTCTCTCTACCCTTCTCTCTCTAGTCTTCCTGGTCTCTCTCGTCTCTCCTCCTCTCTCGCTCTGGTCTCTCTTTCTCTACCCTTCTCTCTAGTCTCTCTCCCCCTCCCTCTCTGCTCTCTCTCTCTCGTCTCTCCCTCTCTCTCTCCCCCTCTCTCTCTCTCTCCCCTTCTTCTTTCTCTCTCCCCCTCCCTCTCTGCTCTCTCTCTCTCCCTCTCTGCTCTCTCCCCCTCTCTCTCTCTCTCGTCTCTCTCTCTGCTCTCTCTCCCCCTCTCTCTCTCTCTCTCTCTCTCTCTCCCCCTCTCGTCTCTCTCTCCCCCTCTCGTCTCTCTCTCCCCCTCTCGTCTCTCTCTCTCTCTCTGCTCTCTCCCCCTCCCCCTCTCTCTCTCCCCCTCCCTCTCTGCTCTCTCTCTCTCTCTCTCCCCCTCTCTCTGCTCTCTCTCCCCCCTCTCTCTCTCTCTCTCCCCCTCTCTCTCTCTTTCCCCCTCTCTCTCCCCCCCCCCCCCTCTCTCTCTCTCCCCCCCTCTCGTCTCTCTCCCCCCCCCCCTCTCTCTCTCCCCCTCTCTCTCTCTTTCCCCCTCTCTCTCTCCCCCCCCCTCTCTCTCTCTCTCCCCCTCTCGTCTCTCTCCCCCTCCCCCTCTCTCTCTCCCCCTCTCTCTCTCTTTCCCCCTCTCTCTCTCCCCCCCCCCTCTCTCTCTCTCTCCCCCTCTCGTCTCTCTCCCCCTCCCCCTCTCTCTCTCCCCCTCTCTCTCTGCTCCCCCCCCCCCCTTCTCTCTTGCTCTCTCTCCCCCTCTCTCTCTCTGGTCTCTCTCTCTGCTCTCTCCCCCCCTCTCTCTCTGCTCTCTCCCCCCCCCTCTCTCTCTCTCGCCCTCTCCCTCTCTCTCCCCCTCTCTCTCTAGTCTCTCTCCCCCTCTCTCTCTGCTCTCTCCCCCCCCTCTCTCTCTCGCCCTCTCCCTCTCTCTCCCCCTCTCTCTCTAGTCTCTCTCCCCCTCTCTCTCTGCTCTCTCCCCCCTCTCTCTCTCTCTCGCCCTCTCCCTCTCTCTCCCCCTCTCTCTCTAGTCTCTCTCCCCCTCTCTCTCTGCTCTCTCCCCCCCTCTCTCTCTCTCTCTCTCGCCCTCTCCCTCTCTCTCCCCCTCTCTCTCTGGTCTCTCTCTCCCCCTCTTCTCTGCTCTCTCCCCCTCTCTCTCTGCTCTCTCTCTCCATCTCCATCCTACTCTCCCATACTTAGATACTAAATGCACAGATATAGGATGGTACTATAGGGCCGTTGCGTGCGTAGCCTCCAGATGTGACCCCTGCATGTAACCGCCATCAAAGGAAACCCAGACTTGCACTTGACCCACACTGTAAAACAAATATTTACCGAATATAAATCTTTTATATCGTCTCGTTTATATTTATATCTGAGTGGCTTCGATCGGCGCCACTCGCTTCATCCTGTTCACAGAAGGTGAGTCAGAAATGTTTTATATCTGTACTTTTTCAGTTGTTTGGACTCGGAAAAGATAAGAAATCTGAAGGTTTTTATATCGTTGTTTTGACTTAAGTTTGATTTGAAGATACACTTTTTTTAATCATGTTTTTGGCCCAATGTTTTCAGGAAGAAATAGCCCCAAAAATGGTTTAGTTTTTCACCAGTTTTATTAAAAGTGAGTCATTTGTAAGGTTTGTGTCTTTACTCACTTTCACTAAGAGCTAAAACTGGTGCATGAAAGAAAACAGCTAATGCTAACAGTTGGTAGCACAGTGCGTTGCTATGGTAACCAGCCATGGATCTATAATAGTAACCAGCACTCGCTCTTCTCTGGTGGAAAACAAAACTGAACCAGGGTCAGTCCAAGGCCAGTCCAGGACCAGTCCAAGGCTAGTGCGTGACCAGTCCAGGACCAGTCCGAGGCTAGTGCGTGACCAGTTCAAGACCAGCCAAGGCCAGTCTGAGACCAGTACGAGACCAGTCCAGGACAAGTCCAAGACCAGTCCAGGACCAGTCCGAGACCAGTCGAAGAGCCAAGGCCAATCCGAGACCAGTCCAGGACCAGTCCAGGACCAGTCCGAGACCAGTCCAAGATCAGCCCAGTATTGGTCCAAAAACTAGTTTTTTACTCATTTAGCTAAACCTTTGTCTCTTTTCCTTCCCTGAGTTTTGTTGAAATGTATAAAGTGTTTTTCCGGATCTTTCATTTTTAAGTCAAAACAACTGAAATCGTCCAAATCTAAATATATTTGTATATATTTGTTTTGCAGTGCATTGTTCTGTATATTTTATTTTAATTTTGATGTTTTTTTACTTCCTGTCCCGTGTTTCAAACGAGGCCGTCTTGATGTTGTGGTTGTCGCCAGATCTTCCCTGAACCTTTTTATTATATTATTATTATTATTATTATTATTATTAATCTAATTATTATTGCTTGATCAGTTCTGGCGCCCGGCGAGTCTGTTGATTGTACACGTTCCAAGTCCATAGAAAAGAAAAAGAAATCGATGTTGTTTTGCTTCAGTGGAGAAATGCTTTTTTTAAATAAATTAATTTAAAGCCCAGAGAGTTGTTGTGTCTCTGTAACAACGCAACTCAAGAAGTCTGTCTCACGTTTTCAGGAAGACTGTTCCAGAGTTTAGCCTAAATCTGAGATGCTGCCTCCTCATAGATAGTCCTGAGTCTGGGACCAGCAGGAGTCCAGTCCCTGTGCTCCTCAGAGTCCCAGCAGGACTTACAGTATGTGATGGTACTTCAATTCTATAGTCAGGACTCTGGTCTCTCTCTGGTCTCTCTCTGGTCTCTCTCTGGTCTCTCTCTGGTCTCTCTCTGGTCTCTCTCTGGTCTCTCTTTGGTCTCTCTCTGGTCTCTCTCCGCTCTCTCTCTGGTCTCTCTCTGGTCTCTCTCTGGTCTCTCTCTGGTCTCTCTCTGGTCTCTCTCTGCTCTCTCTCTGGTCTCTCTCTGATCTCTCTCTGGTCTCTCTCTGGCCTCTCTCTGGTCTCTCTCTCTCTGGTCTCTCTCTCTGGTCTCTCTCTGGTCTCTCTCCGCTCTCTCTCTGGTCTCTCTCTGCTCTCTCTCTGGCCTCTCTCTGGTCTCTCTCTCTTCTCTCTCTCTGCTCTCTCTCTGGTCTCTCTCTGGTCTCTCTCCGCTCTCTCTCTGGTCTCTCTCTGATCTCTCTCTTCTCTCTCTCTGGTCTCTCTCTGGTCTCTCTCTGGTCTCTCTCTGCTCTCTCTCTCTGGTCTCTCTCTCTGGTCTCTCTCTCTGCTCTCTCTCTGGTCTCTCTCTCTGGTCTCTCTCTGGTCAAGTTGATAAATATATAAATTCACACAAACTTTTGAAGGAGCTTGAAAAATGTCTTCCATCTGTGTCAGTCGTTTTTCACGTGATGCAAAATGTTCTTAGTTTTAATCCATACGAGTGTCCCATAGGTGGCATGGGTGATGCACTGTCCTTTGAGCCTGAAGGTTGTGGGTTCGATTCCACCACAAGACTTACTTCCTGACTCCAACTGATGTCTGCTGTCATTGTGTCCTTGGGCAAGACACTTAACCTCACTTTGCCTGAAGCCCCCACTGAAAGACCAAGGCTCCTGTGGACTCAGCACCTGCAGGAGGATCAGGGAGGGGCTGGTGCTCTGACTGCCACCTGCGACCCAGAAATGGATTAATGGGAAGAAATGGGTGGATGGATGGTTACAACTTTGCTCCTTGTCAGAACCAGGCTCCATTTCAATTTGTTGATGTATCGTCCTAAACAACGCAACAGACTCAGAGGATTCTCTCTGGTCTCGCTCTTGGCTCTGTCTCTGGTCCCTTTATGGCCTCTCTCTTGTCTCTATGGTCTCTCTGTTTTCTCTGTCTCTAGGTTCTTCTCCCCCTGGTATCTTTCTTGTCCCTCTCTGGTCTCTCTCTGGTCTCACTGGTCTCTCCCTAGTCTCTCTCTGGTCTCTCTCTCTCTAGTCTCTCTCTGGTCTCACTGGTCTCCCTCTGGTCTTTCTCTGGTCTCACTGGTCTCTCTCTAGTCTCTCTCTAGTCTCACTGGTCTCTCTCTGGTCTCACTGGTCTCTCTCTGGTCTCTCTCTGGTCTCACTGGTCTCTCTCTAGTCTCTCTCTGGTCTCACTGGTCTCTCTCTCTCTCTCTCTGGTCTCACTGGTCTCTCTCTGGTCTCACTGGTCTCTCTCTAGTCTCTCATTGGTCTCTCTCTGGTCTCACTGGTCTCTCTCTAGTCTCTCTCTGGTCTCACTGGTCTCTCTCTGGTCTCACTGGTCTCTCTCTAGTCTCTCTGGTCTCTCTCTGGTCTCACTGGTCTCTCTCTGGTCTCACTGGTCTCTCTCTGGTCTCACTGGTCTCTCTCTAGTCTCTCTGGTCTCTCTCTGGTCTCACTGGTCTCTCTCTAGTCCCTCTCCATGTGAAAATTAGTGATAGAACCTGGTAAGGAGAGAGAGAGAGAGAGAGAGAGGCCATGGCTTTCATCATTTCTTTTATTTTTGTGTTTCAGTTTAACAGCAATTTAGAATTCTTTTATTTTATTTTTCCACAGAAGGGTGTTGTTTTCATATTGTCTTCTTCAGGTCCAGGTTCAGTTCAGCGTTTGTCCACAAGATGGCAGTAGAAGTACACGTACATTTCAGCGGCAAGAACCAAGTCAGTATAACGACTTTCTGTACAGCACTTTTGAGTTACTTTGTATGAACTGTGCCATACAAATAAACTCACCTTATTTTTATACCATACTGTAGTAAACAAACTCATGAAACCACTTCACCTCTCCGTCTTTGATCTAAAACGTATTCAAAAATAAATTCATGAATCATGTTTTGATTAAAGACATTTATATTATCAGCAAATACCAGATGAATGAACCTCTGGGCCCTGCAGGCTCCGCTCAGACCACGGACCACGTCATCCATCCATTGTTTGTTTGCTTCTTTGTTTTTCTTTGCGGCGCAGATCCAGAAATTAAAGCTGGGTTATGTGACTTTCAGATCGAAAATAAAATAAATTATGTCATGAAATACGTTTCATCGCTTTTTTGGACAGAAAAGTGGTAGAGACCAGAGAGAGACCAGAGAACAACCACAGAGAGAGATCAAAGAGAGAGACCAGAGAGAGAGTCCAAAGAGAGAGACCAGAGAGAGACTAGAGAGAGACCAGAGAGAGACCAGAGAGAGACCAGAGAGAGACCAGAGAGAGACAAGAGAGAGATCAAATGGAGAAAGAGACCAAAGAGAGAGAGACCAGAAAGAGACTAGATAGAGACCAAACAGATACGAAAGAGAGAGACCAGAGAACAACCAGGAAAGGACCAGAGGAAAACCAGAGAGAGACTTGAGACCATGAGAGAATATGGCTCTTTACATCTAGTTTCCACACACATGTATTTCTGGCCCAAAGAGTCCAATAGTGATTCACGGGGATCTTTCTCACACTAACGTCTTGATGGCATTCTGTGGTCTGGTTTGTTCACAAGGCTTTTTCTGTTGGGACCAACAACAAAAAAACACTACCTTTTTGTAAATATTTAGGTACCACAGCTTTAACCATACAGTAAATTAGCATCTCAGGTGAAAGAAAGAGAAAATAAAAACATAAATAAACTTTAAACCCGAGTCTAAAGCAGTGAAGTGTTGGAGAGTGTTCTTGTTTCAGCTGCACTCTTACCCCCTCATCATCTTTCTCGTTGTCCCTGTCTCCTGCTGCTGCTGCTGCTGCTGCTGCTGCTGCTGCTGCTGCTGCTGCTGCTGCTGCTGCTGCTGTGTGGGAGGCCGTCGTCATGGAGACCGAGAGGCTGGCGTCGCCCTGGATACGAGCGATGGAGCCCAGAGGTGAAGCAGTTCAGGCTTTTGTTATAGAGAGCGAGGACGTTGGTGTGTGTGTGTGTGTGTGTGTGTGTGCGTGCGTGTGCGTGCGTGTGTGTGTGTGTGTGTGTGTGTGTGTGCGTGCGTGCGTGTGTGCGTGTGTGTCCACTTTGATCACAGTGAGAAAGTATTCAGTCCCTTTGCACGTGTTTCATTGTTTTGATTTGTTTATGGTCTCGCTCTTCCTGGTCTGGTCAGAGAGAGACCAGAGAGAGAAAGAGAGCAGAGGGACAGACCAAAGAGACTGGAGAGAGAGACCAGAAAGAAAATAGAGAGAAACCAAACAGATAACAGAGAGAGACCAGAGAGAGAGAGCAGATAACATAATTTTATGGCCGCAGTTCCGCTCTCTGCGGGGGGGCGACAGTAGCATTGGCGTCTGAGCCAGAAGGTCGTGGGTTTGAGCCCACCTCAAGACTTTCACTGATGTCTGCTGTCGTTGTGTCCTTGGGCAAGACACTTAACCTCTGGGAACACCAGGTGCCACAGTGGGGCGGCTGTAAAGTGCCAAACTGCCGCAGTTTTGTTGCAGTGTTCTGAGGCCACGCGAGGACAAGTGCATGCTGGGACAGACTCGCTGCTCTATTTGGGAAAACAAAATATGTGGTTGCCAGTGGAGACGGTCACCACGGCAACAAAAGCGTCGGGCCAAAAATAATTTAATAAAACAAAAAGTACAAAAACAACGATACAAAAATCTGTCAAAGTCTGAGTCTTTGGGGGAGTCTGGTCTGAACCGGATCCTTGATCTCACATTTAACACTCACTCCGGTTGTTACATCTGGAAGGCCTCAGATTATGTACTTTGTGGCTTTTTCTGTTTCTATTTGTACTTAGTTTATATTTCATTATTTGTAGCGCCAAACTGCTAGATCTCCCAGAGCCGCCATTTTGACTGCTCTCATTCGAAAAAAGTGTAGATTTTTGATAGATGTCCGAAATGTACAAAATGTCAATGTCTTTTTTCCTTCACTCAGTGCTGATCTGGTATATATATATAAATAAAAATTGTCCACTCACCTTTGGCCCTCCGCGGGCGGTTATCCCTCTCTAAGCTCGGGGCCTCTACAGAGGCCTGGGAGCCTGAGGGTTCAGTATCTTTGCTGTTCCTAGCACTGCACATTTCTGGACCCAGATGTCCGAGGTTGTTCCGGGGATCCGCTGTAACCTCTTCTAGCTTCGGGGTCACTGCCCCGAGTGCACCGATCACCACGGGCACTACTGTGACCTTTACCCTCCAGGCCCTCTCACTACTGTCACCTTTACCCTCCAGGCCCTCTCACTACTGTGACCTTTACCCTCCAGGCCCTCTCACTACTGTCACCTTTACCCTCCAGGCCCTCTCACTACTGTGACCTTTACCCTCCAGGCCCTCTCACTACTGTGACCTTTACCCTCCAGGCCCTCTCACTACTGTGACCTTTACCCTCCAGGCCCTCTCACTACTGTCACCTTTACCCTCCAGGCCCTCTCACTACTGTGACCTTTACCCTCCAGGCCCTCTCACTACTGTGACCTTTACCCTCCAGGCCCTCTCACTACTGTGACCTTTACCCTCCAGGCCCTCTCACTACTGTGACCTTTACCCTCCAGGCCCTCTCACTACTGTGACCTTTACCCTCCAGGCCCTCTCACTACTGTGACCTTTACCCTCCAGGCCCTCTCACTACTGTGACCTTTACCCTCCAGGCCCTCTCACTTACTGTGACCTTTACCCTCCAGGCCTTCCCTCCTCTCACTGTGACCTTTACCCTCCAGGCCCTCTCACTACTGTGACCTTTACCCTCCAGGCCCTCTCACTACTGTGACCTTTACCCTCCAGGCCCTCTCACTACTGTGACCTTTACCCTCCAGGCCCTCTCACCTCAGGCCTCTCACTGTGACCTTTACCCTCCAGGCCCTCTCACTACTGTGACCTTTACCCCAGGCCCTCTCACTACTGGCCCTCCTCCAGCCTCTCACTACTGTGACCTTTACCCTCCAGGCCCTCTCACTACTGTGACCTTTACCCTCCAGGCCCTCTCACTACTGTGACCTTTACCCTCCAGGCCCTCTCACTACTGTGACCTTTACCCTCCAGGCCCTCTCACTACTGTGACCTTTACCCTCCAGGCCCTCTCACTACTGTGACCTTTACCCTCCAGGCCCTCTCTCTACTGTCTCCTTTACCCTCCAGGCCCTCTCTCTACTGTGACCTTTACCCTCCAGGCCCTCTCTCTACTGTGACCTTTACCCTCCAGGCCCTCTCTCTACTGTGACCTTTACCCTCCAGGCCCTCTCACTACTGTGACCTTTACCCTCCAGGCCCTCTCACTACTGTGACCTTTACCCTCCAGGCCCTCTCACTACTGTGACCTTTACCCTCCAGGCCCTCTCACTACTGTGACCTTTACCCTCCAGGCCCTCTCACTACTGTGACCTTTACCCTCCAGGCCCTCTCCAGCTCCTCTCTGAGACCTTGGTATTTCTCAAGCTTTTCATGTTCTTTTTTCGGATGTTACCATCGCTTGGAATTGCCACGTCCACCACCACGGCTGTCCTCTGCCCTTTGTCCACCACCACGGCTGTCCTCTGCCCTTTGTCCACCACCACGGCTGTCCTCTGCCCTTTGTCCACCACCACGGCTGTCCTCTGCCCTTTGTCCACCACCACGGCTGTCCTCTGCCCTTTGTCCACCACCACGACTGTCCTCTGCCCTTTGTCCACCACCACAATGTAGAAGGTTGTTATTCAAGGCACAGATCTGTTTTTTAGTGGTTTTAGTGAAGTCTAAGTCTAGATGTTTGGATGAGTGAAGGGAACTTTGTCCTCTGCATTTGACCCGTCCTGAATCCGCGGTGGTCGCCGTAGAACAGCGCCCAGAACCCAACTCCAGATGTTGATATTGGAGGATCTACTGTAAATGTTTTTTGTGGTAGGGGAAACCGGAGCACCTGGAGGAAACGAAGAGAACTGGGAATGTATACTTTACCCATAGTCCTCAGGGATCTTCTTTGTCCATCCATCCGTCCATTTCTTCCCCTTAATCCATTTCTGGGTCAGGGGTGGCGGTCAGAGCACCAGCCCCTCATCCACAGGAGTCTATCTTCTTTGTCGATCTTCTCTTTGTTATGAAACATGATATTATTGTAATTTAGAAAAATGAGTTTGTTTAAAATGACAAAGACAAACTCACTCATGTCGGTTTTTGAGAAGTGAGAAAAGAAAGTTGGATAAACGTGGTCAGAATGTAGAGCATGAGGAGGACAGGGCTGTTGTCATGGAAACAGATGGACACATGACCCTCTGTGTGACTTTATACAACGAACACATAAGCACTTCCTGCTTCCCATGATGCACCAGGGCGTGAGAGAGGGGCACTGAACCAGACTCAGAGGAAGACAGACCATGTGTGTGTTTGTTCTGGTTCAGGAGGTGAATGATGACAATGAGAGTGTGTAACATCACTGCAAGGCAACCCAGGAATTTAACTGGAGGATTTTGTCAATGAGCAGGATCAGACACACACACACACACACACACACATATGAAGAGAAAGAGAGAGACACACACACACAGAGACACACACATATGAAGAGAAAGAGAGACACACACACACACAGAGACACACACATATGAAGAGAAAGAGAGACACACACACACACACACAGAGACACACACATATGAAGAGAAAGAGAGAGACACACACACACAGAGACACACACATATGAAGAGAAAGAGAGAGACACACACACACAGAGACACACACATATGAAGAGAAAGAGAGAGACACACACACACACAGACACACACATATGAAGAGAAAGAGAGACACACACACACACAGAGACACACACATATGAAGAGAAAGAGAGACACACACACACACACACAGAGACACACACATATGAAGAGAAAGAGACACACACACACACACACACAGAGACACTTGGACACAGCGACAGTTTGGCACTTTACAGCCGCTGTGGCACCTGATGTTCCCAGAGGTCTCCCATCACAAAACTAACTAAACTGAGTATGGCCTGACCTGCTTAGCTTCAGAGGTCTGACAGGATCTGACTGTGACCTGCAGGTGGTAGGCTTAGGGAGTAGAGTAGAGTAGAGTAGAGTAGAGTAGAGTAGAGCACAGTAGAGTAGAGTAGAGTAGAGTAGAGTAGAGTAGAGCACAGTAGAGTAGAGTAGAGTAGAGAACAGTAGAGCACAGTAGAGCACAGTAGAGTAGAGTAGAGTAGAGTAGAGTAGAGTAGAGCACAGTAGAGTAGAGTAGAGTAGAGTAGAGTAGAGCACAGTAGAGTAGAGTAGAGTAGAGTAGAGTAGAGCACAGTGGAGTAGAGTAGAGTAGAGTAGAGCACAGTAGAGTAGAGTAGAGTAGAGTAGAGTAGAGTAGAGCACAGTAGAGTAGAGTAGAGTAGAGTAGAGTAGAGTAGAGCACAGTAGAGTAGAGTAGAGTAGAGTAGAGCACAGTGGAGTAGAGTAGAGTAGAGTAGAGTAGAGCACAGTAGAGTAGAGTAGAGTAGAGTAGAGTAGAGCACAGTGGAGTAGAGTAGAGTAGAGTAGAGTAGAGCACAGTAGAGTAGAGTAGAGTAGAGTAGAGCACAGTAGAGTAGAGTAGAGTAGAGCACAGTAGAGTAGAGTAGAGTAGAGTAGAGTAGAGTACAGTAGAGCAGAGTAGAGCACAGTAGAGTAGAGTAGAGTAGAGTAGAGTAGAGCAGAGTAGAGCACAGTAGAGTAGAGTAGAGTAGAGTAGAGCACAGTAGAGTAGAGTAGAGTAGAGTAGAGTAGAGCACAGTAGAGTAGAGTAGAGTAGAGCACAGTGGAGTAGAGTAGAGTAGAGTAGAGTAGAGCACAGTAGAGTAGAGTAGAGTAGAGTAGAGTAGAGCACAGTGGAGTAGAGTAGAGTAGAGTAGAGCACAGTAGAGTAGAGTAGAGTAGAGTAGAGTAGAGTAGAGCACAGTGGAGTAGAGTAGAGTAGAGCACAGTAGAGTAGAGTAGAGTAGAGTAGAGTAGAGTAGAGTAGAGCACAGTAGAGTAGAGTAGAGTAGAGCACAGTAGAGTAGAGTAGAGTGGACTGACGCTGTGATGTCACACTGTCCTCTCAGAGACTGATCAGTCAATCCAGAGCTCTGACTGCAGCCGTTGCTCCCTCGTCACTGGTCCTGGACCATGTGAGCTGGAGGAGCTGGTTTTTCACTGAGTCGTACATTTGTCCAGACGTTCATTGTCCTTGGATCAGGTCTGTCTCTGTTTCCGTGGAAACCGACCTCAGTAGAGTAGAGTAGAGAACAGTAGAGCACAGTAGAGCACAGTAGAGTAGAGTAGAGTAGAGTAGAGTAGAGTAGAGTAGAGCACAGTAGAGTAGAGTAGAGTAGAGTAGAGCACAGTAGAGTAGAGTAGAGTAGAGTAGAGTAGAGCACAGTAGAGTAGAGTAGAGTAGAGTAGAGCACAGTAGAGTAGAGTAGAGTAGAGTAGAGTAGAGCACAGTAGAGTAGAGTAGAGTAGAGTAGAGTAGAGCACAGTGGAGTAGAGTAGAGTAGAGTAGAGCACAGTAGAGTAGAGTAGAGTAGAGTAGAGTAGAGTAGAGCACAGTGGAGTAGAGTAGAGTAGAGCACAGTAGAGTAGAGTAGAGTAGAGTAGAGCACAGTAGAGTAGAGTAGAGTAGAGAACAGTAGAGCACAGTAGAGCACAGTAGAGTAGAGTAGAGTAGAGTAGAGTAGAGTAGAGTAGAGTAGAGCACAGTGGAGTAGAGTAGAGTAGAGTAGAGTAGAGTAGAGTAGAGTAGAGTAGAGTAGAGTAGAGCACAGTAGAGTAGAGTAGAGTAGAGTAGAGTAGAGTAGAGTAGAGTAGAGCACAGTAGAGTAGAGTAGAGTAGAGTAGAGTAGAGCACAGTAGAGCACAGTAGAGCACAGTAGAGTAGAGTAGAGTAGAGTAGAGTAGAGTAGAGTAGAGTAGAGTAGAGTAGAGTAGAGTAGAGTAGAGCACAGTAGAGTAGAGTAGAGTAGAGCACAGTAGAGTAGAGTAGAGTGGACTGACGCTGTGATGTCACACTGTCCTCTCAGAGACTGATCAGTCAATCCAGAGCTCTGACTGCAGCCGTTGCTCCCTCGTCACTGGTCCTGGACCATGTGAGCTGGAGGAGCTGGTTTTTCACTGAGTCGTACATTTGTCCAGACGTTCATTGTCCTTGGATCAGGTCTGTCTCTGTTTCCGTGGAAACCGACCTCAGTTTGTGGCTGGGACTGACACAGACTGGGACTGACACAGACTGGGACTGACACAGACTGGGACTGACACAGTCTGGGACTGACACAGTCTGGGACTGACACAGTCTGGGACTGACACAGACTGGGACTGACACAGTCTGGGACTGACACAGTCTGGGACTGACACAGTCTGGGACTGACACAGACTGGGACTGACACAGTCTGGGACTGACACAGTCTGGGACTGACACAGACTGGGACTGACACAGTCTGGGACTGACACAGTCTGGGACTGACACAGACTGGGACTGGGCGGCCGGTGGCTGAGTGGATAGCGCTCTCGCTTCTCAGAGAGAAGGTCCTGGGTTCAAATCCCGGTTGGAACAGGGCCTTTCTGAGTGGAGTTTGCATGTTCTCCCCGTGTCTGCGTAGGTTTCCTCCGGGTGCTCCGGTTTCCCCTTCCACTAAAAACATGCACAATAGGTCTGAGTGTAAATGAGAGAGTGAATGGATGGTGTTGGAGCTTCTGTCGTCACCGTGTGTGGAAGGACTGGAACAATATCTGACTCTGAACATTGGAAAGTGCTTTGGGTCTGTACCTTGGTCTGTAACATGTGCTATATAAGTAAACATTACTTACTTACAGACACAGACTGGGACTGATACAGTCTCATCCAAGAGGAAACAAAAAACTATTTTCTTTTCTGGAGCCTTTCGATTTTTTTCTGATGAAGATGAAATCCATCAATTTTCTTCTGCTTTATCCGTTGCCGGGCAGCGGAGGCAGCAGTCTTCAACTGGCTCCTCTCCACATGGAGGAGCAGCAACTCTACTCCGAGCTCCTCCTCTTATCTCTGTTGAAGACCTCTGGTTTTGGTTCACTTCTATTCAGTTCCATAGAACTGGTGTTTTTAGGAGAGTCTTTCCCATGATGCTCTGCATCTCACTGATGCTTCAGTCGTTTTTACTGGAGGTAAAGTCGGAGAAAACTCAACTCACTAAAAGTCTGTGACTCGTGAACACTAAAGCACTGATCCTCTGAACACGATCCTCTGATTTTCCTTTGGACCAAAACGGTCTAAAACGGTCTAAAACACAGATGACCTACTTCCTCTGGTCACCGGAGATGTGTGTTTGAGATTTTCTTTGACTCGGCTCCAGTGACACAAAAACAACATAATCTCAGATAATTCACAGGTCACAGAAGGTTATCCAACTGTGGCAGGAGGCTCGGCTTCTCAACCGGGGGGACGCGAACCTCTGAGACCCACTGAGACCCACTGAGACCCACTGAGACCCACTGAGACCCACTGAGACCCACTGAGACCCACTGAGACCCTCTGAGACCCACTGAGACCCACTGAGACCCACTGAGACCCTCTGAGACCCACTGAGACCCACTGAGACCCACTGAGACCCTCTGAGACCCTCTGAGACCCACTGAGACCCTCTGAGACCCTCTGAGACCCACTGAGACCCTCTGAGACCCTCTGAGACCCACTGAGACCCTCTGAGACCCACTGAGACCCTCTGAGACCCACTGAGACCCTCTGAGACCCACTGAGACCCTCTGAGACCCTCTGAGACCCACTGAGACCCTCCGAGACCCTCTGAGTCACCCACAGACGTGCTTCTGTCAGACTGTTGTTCAGACGTTACTTTACGTATGAACAGAGTCCTCCTGAGGAAGAGGAAACCTGGGAACATGTGTCTCTGCTTTCACCTGACTCTGAGACCAGCAGGAGGCCAGTCCCTGTGCTCCTCATAGTCCCAGCAGGAGGCCAGTCCCTGTGCTCCTCATAGTCCCAGCAGGAGGCCAGTCCCTGTGCTCCTCAGAGTCCCAGCAGGAGGCCAGTCCCTGTGCTCCTCAGAGTCCCAGAAGGAGGCCAGTCCCTGTGCTCCTCAGAGTCCCAGAAGGAGGCCAGTCCCTGTGCTCCTCAGAGTCCCAGCAGGAGGCCAGTCCCTGTGCTCCTCAGAGTCCCAGCAGGAGACCAGTCCCTGTGCTCCTCAGAGCTCTGTCTTCTGATCAAACCGACCACAACATATTTCTTCAACTTTAAAAAAAACATGTCATTGTTTTCACACTTCAAAAATGAGCCCTGTGAGTCACTACTTGACTCTTTGGGCTGAAAGTGAATAGCGTCTTCTCTGTTCTAAAGATACATGTGAGAGCGAGGAACTGTGGTTACCATGGATACAGTTTTAATATTAGTATAACCAACTCTGAGGAGCACAGGGACTGGCCATCTGCTAGGAAACTGTGGAGCACAGGGACTGGCCATCTGCTAGGAAACTGATGTGGAGCACAGGGACTGGCCTCCTGACCTGCTGGGACTCTGAGGAGCACAGGGACTGGCCTCCTGACCTGCTGGGACTCTGAGGAGCACAGGGACTGGCCTCCTGACCTGCTGGGACTCTGAGGAGCACAGTGACTGGCCTCCTGACCTGCGGGGACTCTGAGGAGCACAGGGACTGGTCTCCTGCTGGTCCCAGAGTCTGGACTAAACAGGTGGAGGCAGTATTGCAGATCCATGCAGCTAACATCTGGAACAGTCTTCCTGAGAATGTGAGACAGGCCTCTTCTCTGACAATGTTCATGTTATTGTTCAATGTTAATTATGATTTTAACGCCCTGTGTGATTGTTTCTGTATGGGTTTGTTCAGCACTTTGAGTTTCCTTGTGTATGAACTGTGCTATACAAATAAACTCTCCTCCAGCCTAATATTACTTCTGTAACTCAATTGCCAACAGCTATAACCATGTTACTTCCCATTAAGCCTGCAGAGAAAGGTCACTGTTAAAGGCCCAGGACACGTGTTGCTGCTGGTGGACTCGATCCGCGGCCCCCGAGCACATTCCTCGCAGCGGGAGGGCCTCTCTCTCAGGGGGGGGGAGGGGGAGAGAGGGGGGAGAGGTGCTGCTCTCTGCCCGCTGCTCTAATCACATCTGCGGTCAGACAGAAGCCCTGGTCCGGGAGACTGGATCCGGACAGAGCCAGAAGAGCGGGCAGAAGGAGGCAGAAGGAGGCTAAAGGAGGCTAGAGGAGCAGGCTGCAGGAGGCGGCCATGTTGGGTATGTACGGACAGACAGGTGTTTATCTAAATAATTTGAGTGATGTCAGAATGTGCACCATAGAACCACATGTGATACTATCTCCTCTTGTGCTGCTAACATGTACAGATGTAAACATACAATGTACGCACTAACATACACAGGATTTTACACTTCACTTTGCTAATGTTAGAGATTTCAGTTTTTGTTCTACTAAATTTCCCCAATGTGGGATGAATAAAGGATCTCTTAATCTTAATGTCATTTTTAGATATTAGATA
The DNA here is from genome assembly GCA_964034765.1 of Knipowitschia caucasica. Classification (NCBI taxonomy): domain Eukaryota; kingdom Metazoa; phylum Chordata; class Actinopteri; order Gobiiformes; family Gobiidae; genus Knipowitschia; species Knipowitschia caucasica. The sequence continues at coordinate 3,597,162 of OZ035840.1, read as the reverse complement.
CAACTACATTTGTGTTTTATCATTCAGCCAACTTCAGTTCTGTCAAATGTGAATCAATATAGAGTACAACAGGGTTCATTTGGTCTTCTGAGAGGGTTAAAGACCACATTATGGACTGGGACAAAGCAAACACCACAGGGACAGAGGACGACAAACACCGACGCTGGATCAAAGAGGCAATAGATATACAGAAAAGTGCTCCATAAACCGGGACAAGGGGGCTGTTTTACTCTGCACAATGGGATTCTGTCTCAATAAGTCTCTTTGGTGTCTGTCTCTGGTGTCTCTCTGGTCTCTGTATTTATTCTGTGAGATATGTATATAATTTACATACATATATACTTATTTGATATATACTTCCTGCTCTTGTGAAGTATTTACAGCCTCTTATCCCTTTATCTATAGTGTGCTCCCTCTGTGCTCTTCCTACTGTCCTGTATGTTGGCTGCAACAGTAAAAATTTCCCCACTCTGGACGAATATAGGTTCTCTTCTAATCATTCTTACAGTCACAACATGGCGTCTCCTTCTCCCGCTCCTCCCACGGCCACGCGCCCTTTAGCTCCTCGGCCTTTCCTCCCTCACGTGTCGCTCCACGCTCTCCGCTCTCAGGTCCCGCCCCTCCCCTGCTCCTGTCCAATCAGCGGCCACCTCGCTCCGCTCCAGTGCGTGACTCCGGTGCGTGGTTTACGTACAGCTTGTTCTCTGCGCGTGAATCTAGGTCAGTCCCGGCTTTGTATTATTCAGCAGCGGCCGCGGCACGTACCGGGGAAAAACATGAATCAGGCAGAAGCAGAGGAGCAACTGGTGCTAACGTCTGAGAGTGAGCAGTCATTCTGACGGCTCTCATTCCATCAACTGGAAACTGCAAAAAACCCAAAAAACAGTTAAAGTTTTTTAATATTTTTTATTATTAATTATTAATAAATTGAATGCAACATAAATACAGAGTTTGTTAAAAGCTAGTAAAAACTAACTGTTGTCAGGTAAACAGTGTGTTGCCATGGTAACTTTGATGGATCTGAGCCAGTCCAGACCAGTTCTGAACCAGTCCAGGACCAGGACCTGTTGGCAATGGTTGATTTTTACATTTCAATTAATGGAGCAGTTTTGGGAGTTAAAGGCCAAACTAATGCATAGAAATAAAAACATTTTATTTTTATGCAAGAAAATGTCCAAAGTATAAAGCTCTTGGAGTCATTTTGACGCCTTCATTCTAAATCAGTGGAATTCTGAAAAAAAAAAAATCCCCAAAACTTCATAAAAATGAAGTTATTCTTACGATGTTTATCTTTAGTGTTAAAACTGGTGATATATATTGAAATATAACAAACGTAAATTCTGTTGTAGTAAACAGTTGCTATGGTAACTAGAATTTCGTTGTGTAGAGCTCAGAAACAGAATTATTTTATTACTGTTGTAAGTCACAAACCAGCACTTTGTTCTAACTCAAAAGTGACTTTGTTCTGACTCCTGCTACAAAAGTAAAAAGAGAAAAAGACCTGCATAAAAGAATCTGCACAGACTTTATTAAAATCAAGAAAATCACTCTTTTGTCAAGAGTCAAATATTATTTCATCAATGATAGTTTCCATGCGTCGCTTTAGCTCGACGCCTCTGAGGCAAAAGACTCAGACACAGATGAGTTAGAATATATTTATATATTTATATATATATTTATATATTTATATTGTCAAGATGCATGAACACCCCCTGCACTCCTGATGAGGAGGAGGCTCAGGTCTTCAGGAGGGCAGGGGCACCTCCTAAAGACCTTCTATGACTATAGGTTGCATCAGTCCTGGTCCAGTCCTGGTCCAGTTCTGGTCCAGTCCTGGTCCAGTCCTGGTCCAGTCCTGGTCCAGTCCTGGTTCAGTCCTGGTTCAGGGTCGGGTGTTTTCTGTTGTGGCTGAGAAGGATTTGGATCTTACCTGGAATGTAGAGACAGTTACGTAACACTCTGAGCAGCAGGACTTTGACATCTCTCCCTCTCTCTCCCCCCTCCTTCTTTCCCCCTCCCTCTTTCCCCCTCCCTCTCTTGCCCCTCTCTCTCTCCCATCTCTCTCTCCCCCTCACTTTCTCCCCCCCTCTCTCTCTCCCCCTCTCCCCCCTCTCTCTCCCCCCCCCTCTCTCTCTCCCCCTCTCCCCTCTCTCTCTCTCCCCCTCTCTCTCCCCCTCTCCCCCCTCTCCCCTCTCTCTCGCTCCCCCTCTCCCCTCTCTCCTCCCCCTCTCCTCTCCTCTCTCACCTCCCCCCTCTCCCCTCTCTCTCTCCACCCCTCCTCTCCCCTCTCTCTCCCCCTCTCTCCTCCTCTCTCCCCCCTCTCTCCCCATCCTCTCTCTCTCCCCTCCCCCCCTACTCCTCTCTCCCCCATCTCCTCCCTCCTCTCCCCCTCATCCCCCTCCCCCCTCCCCCTCCCCTCCCTCCCCTCCCCCCTCCCCTCCCCCCCTCCCCCCCCCTCCCCCCCCCCCCTCCCCCCCTCCCCTCCTCCCCCCCCCCTCCCCCCCCCTCCTCCCCCCTCCCCCCCCCCCCTCCCCCTCCCCCCCCCCCCCTCCCCCCCTCCCCCCCCCCCTCCCCCTCCCCCCCCTCCTCCCCCCCCTCCCCCCCCCCTCCCCCCTCCCCCCCCTCCCTCCCCCTCCCTCCCCCCCCCCCCCTCCCCCCCCCTCCCCCTCCCCCCCTCCCCCCCCCCTCCCCCCCCCTCCCCTCCCCCCTCCCCCTCCCCCCCCCTCCCCCCCCCCCCCCCCTCCCTCCCCCCCCCCTCCCCCTCCCCCCTCCCCCCCCTCCCCCCCTCCCTCCCCTCCCCCCTCCCCCTCCCCCCTCCCCCCCCCCCCCCTCCCCCCCCCCCCTCCCCCCCCCCTCCCCTCCCCCCCTCCTCCCTCCCCTCCCCCCTCCCCCTCCCCCCCCCCTCCCCCCCCCCCTCCCTCCCCCCCCTCCCCTCCCCCCCCTCCCCCCCCTCCCCCCCTCCCCTCCCCCCCCCCCTCCCTCCCCCTCTCCCCCCCCTCCCCCCCTCCCCCTCCCCCCCCTCCCCCCCTCCCCCCCCTCCCCCCCTCCCCCCTCCCTCCCCCTCCCCCCCCCTCCCCCCCTCCCCTCCCCCCCTCCCTCCCCCCCCTCCCCTCCCCCCCTCCCCCCCCTCCCCCCCCTCCCCTCCTCCCCCCCCCCCTCCCCCCCCCCCCCTCCCCCCCCTCCCCCCCCCCTCCCCCCCCCCCCCTCCCCTCCCCCCTCCCCCCCCCTCCCCCCCCTCCCCCTCCCCCCTCCCCCCCCTCCCCCCCCCCCCTCCCCCCCTCCCCCCTCCCCCTCCCTCCCCCCCCTCCCCCCCCCCTCCCCCCTCCCCCTCCCCCCCCTCCCCCCCTCCCCTCCCCCCCTCCTCCCCCCCTCCCTCCCCTCCCCTCCCCCCCCTCCCTCCTCCCCCCTCCCCCCCCTCCCCCTCCCTCCCCTCCCCCCCTCCCCTCCTCCCCCCCCTCCCCCCCCCCCCTCCCCTCCCCCTCCCCCCCCTCCCCCCCCTCCCCCCCTCCCCCCTCTCCCCCCCCCCCCTCCCCTCCCCCTCCCCCCTCCCTCCCCCCCCCTCCCCCCCCTCCCCCTCCCCCCTCCCCCCTCCCCTCCCCCCCCCCCCTCCCCTCTCCCCCCCCCCTCCCCCCTCCCCTCCCCCCCCCCTCCCTCCCCCCTCCCTCCCCCCCCCTCCCTCCCCCTCCCCCCCCTCCCCCCCTCCCCCTCCCCCCCCCCTCCCCCCCCCCTCCCTCCCCCCCCCTCCCCTCCCCCCCCCCCTCCCCCCCCTCCCCTCCCCCCCCCTCCCCCCCCCCCTCTCTCTCTCCCCCTCCTCCCCCTCTCCCCTCTCTCACCCCCTCTCCCCTCTCTCTCTTCTCCCCCCTCTCTCCCCTCTCTCTCCCTCTCCCCTCTCCCACTCTCTCCTCTCCTCCCCTCTCCCCTCTCTCTCTCCCCCTCTCCCTCTCTCTCTCAAACCAGTTCTGTGTGAATGAAAACCTCGTCTCCTCCTTCTGTAATGAGTGAATCAGACCAAACTTTGATGTAAAACATTTTAAGTAATTTCCATATTCTTCATTTTCCACTATTTTATATTTTTTGGTCGACAAATAAGTTCTGTATAATATTATTATAGCACTCTGTACTTTAATATTTATTTTGTGGCGATGCAGTGACGCTACCCAGAATGCAATGCAGAGAAAAATATAAACTTCTTAAAAATTCTACATTTGATTTTAAGTCTTTGAATAAACTAATTTGATCAAATAAGTAATTGTATTTATTTTGACCGTAATCTACAGGAACAAGCCAAAGCAGCGCCGTAGTTCCTGGGTTAACTTTCTGTTGATCCAGATTCTGTAAAATAATCTCCAGATTCTGTAAAATAATCTCCACACTTGTTAGAAACTGAATTCTAATTGAGTTGAAGTTTTCTTGATTCTCATCTTGAGAGTTTTAAAGTTCAGGACCTTTTTATGAAATGGTGATTACAGGATCTAACAAATTTCCTTAAGATAAAGTTACTTTGGATGAACACAAATACTGAGTAGATCAATCACTTCAAAGTCATAGTTTTCTTAATGAAGTTGATAGAACTCAAAAAGGCCGATGGAACCTCTGATGGTGTCTTTGGTTTCTGATTAAAGCTTTTCACATGTCAGAGTCTAAAGTTTCAGAAACAGATTTATCTCAAAGATTCAGATTCAGACGATTTACTGCAGCAGAAAACACACAGTTCCACCGTCATGTTTGATGACGTGTGTTCACTTCTTTGACATCAGGTTCTGACACATGTCTCAGGCCCACGTTTGGTTCGAAGACCACTGCACCTGCCGCACGTCACGCGACATCACACACCCGTCAATAAGCTGATGCAAAAGACAAAGAATCAAAGAAAAAACCAAGAAGAGAAGGGTCTCTGACAACCCCGGTCGGCTCCTGTCTCGGATTCACCACTGATCCAAAAGAGAAACGTGGAGGCGAGCTATAGGAGGAGAGGACCACAAGAGCAGAGGAGAGGAAGGGAGGCAGTAGAGACGAAACCCAGCCAAAGGGGAGAGAAAAGAGGCAGAGAGAGAAAAGAGAGCCTCAAGAAAGAGGACTAGAAAGGACATAGAAAGTGGAGAGGTAGGCACAAGCGATCAAAGCCGGCCGCCTTCTCTACTCTCGGTCTCCTCGCACAGCCCCCCCTTCCCCATTCCCCTCGAGAGACGCTCGTCAGATGTCAGAGGAGAGAGATAGACCACAAGATGAGGAGAGAGGCTCCAGAGTAAGGAAAAGGACAAGGAAAAGGCAGGAGAGGACTAACCAAAGAATGGGAGGCGGCCGCGCCAAAAAAAAGCCCAAACAGCGACATTCACCACACCCATCTACGCACGTCCCCCCACGCTACCCCCGGATAAAAACAAAAACAACCAACAAAAACTAAGCCCCGCCTCCCCCCACACACTACACCAGATCAATCCCATCGCCACGTCCCCAACGAGTGCCGCCGCACGATCCATCCCTCCCAGCTCTGATGCTCGACTCCCACAGCAACCCCACCAAGCCGAGCAACCCGAAGACGCACTACCGCGAGCCCCCCCGCCCCACCCCACCAAACCGACAAGCAACGACTCTACGCTCCATCACCCCCCCTCCAAATCAAAGAAAGAAGATCTCGTATAGCGGTGATCTCCCCCCCTGCTTCTTTGGGTGGCCTCTACGCCCCCCTGCCTCCCAACCCCGCCCCCTCGTACCCCGTCCGCCCTACCACCCCACAAGTCCCCAAGTCATTTCTCCTTCTCCAGCGGCAGATCAGTGAGCATATGACCGTCTCGCAGGATATCGGTTCCGCTTCTCCCCGTCGCGTTCCCCAACCCCGCCCCAACCGTCGCTCGCTTCCTACTCTCCGCCGCTCTTACTCATCCTCGCTCACTCCCATTCCGCTCTATTCCCTTCTTCCACACTACCCCTTATCCCCCCCCCTCCTCTCTCCTTGCTTTCTCTCCGCCTTCTCTTTCCTCCTTCTTATCGTGTTTCCTTCGTTTCCCTCCCTATGGTCTCTCCCTATACTCTCCCGTCCACCCTCGCTCTCCCTCTTCCTACTACTGTCCCCCCCTTCTCACTACGCTCGCTCCCGCTTTCGCCCTCTTGCCTCCACACATGCGCGCTCGTCCACACCGTTCCCTTCTACCCCTTCGGAGCCGTGGAGCATGGGGGCTCACGAGCTCAACGCGCCCCTCGCGTCCTACCCCCCCCAAACACACACAACCCCAACCAAAACGAACCCTGCCGCCTCCCCCCCCCCCCCCCCCCAACCCTCACTTCCACAAAATCCACGTCGTTAGTTCAGTCAGCTCCCTTCCCATGCGCCTGCCCACAGCACCTCCAATTTGCGTTCTCTGACCGCCCACCCCTCCCTTCTCCTCCCCCCCCGTCTGGCGCCGCGCGCTCTCCTA
>OZ035840.1:3435387-3590736 GCA_964034765.1 Knipowitschia caucasica | reverse complement strand
GGGAGAGGGGGGGAGAGTTGTGGGAAGAGAGAGAGACAGAGGAGGTAGTGAGAGGAAGAGAGGGAGAGAGAGATCAGAGAGAGGAATGGGAGGGAGAGTCGAGAGATCAGAGAGAGAGAAGAATGAGAGAGGGAGTAGGAGGGGGGGGAGGGCTGTGAGGTGAAGGAGTGGAAGAGAGTGAGCAGAGGAGGAGGGGGGAGGGAGAGGGGGGGGAGAGATGGAGAAGGGGGGGAGGAGAGGATGAGAGGGAAGGAACGGTCAGTCCACTCTGGTGAGGGAGGGGGGGGAAAGAAGGGCGAGAGGAAGACGGGGGAAGGAAGAAGTGGAGAGTGGATGGGGAGCGTAGGTGCCAGGGGAGGGGGAGAGGAGAGGAGAGAGAAGAGTTTTTGAGAAATGGGAAAGGAGGGGGAGAGATGAGAAGGAGGGGGAGGGAAGGAGGAGAGGAGGGGAGAGGGGAGAGAGATGAGGTAGAGAGAGAGGAGGAGAGGAGAAAGAGAGCAGAGGAGAGAGAGGAAGGGGAGAGAGGGGAGAGAGGAGGAGAGGAGAAGAAGGATGAGAGAGGAGAGAGAGGAGAGAGGAGGAGAGAGAGGAGAGGGAGAGGAGGAGAGAGAAGGAAGAGAGGAGAGCAGAGAGGAGAGAGAGAGAAGAGGGAGAGGAGGAGGAGAGAGAGGAGAGAGAGGAGAGAGAGAGGAGAGAGAGGAGAGAGGAGAGAGGAGAAGGAGAGAGAAGAGAGGAAGGAGAGGGATGACAGACCAGAGGGGGGAGAGAGAGACCAGAGAGAGACCTTACACTGAGAGAAAGAGTGACCAGAGAGACCAGAGAGAGAGACCAGAGACAGTCTTTTGTCACCAGTATCTTAGAAAACAAACTTGTCAGGCTCAGGAACAGTCTCTCTCAGAGCTCTCTTTCCCAGGTGTCTTTCACTCAGAGTCTGTATCTCTCAGATGGTTCTCTCTCTCTCTCTCTCTCTCTCTCACTATCTCTCAGATGTCTTTCTCTCTCCCTCCCTCTCAGGCGTCTCTCTCTCTCTCTCTCAGACATTTCTCTCTCTCTCTCTCAGACGTCTCTCCCTCCCTCTCAGACGTCTCTCCCTCCCTCTCAGATGTCTCTCTCTCTCTCTCTCAGACGTTTCTCCCTCCCTCTCAGACGTCTCTCTCTCTCTCAGACGTCTCTCTCTCTCTCACACTCTCTCTTAGATGTCTCTCTCTCTCTCTCTCTCAGACGTCTCTCCCTCCCTCTCAGACGTTTCTCCCTCCCTCTCCGACGTCTCTCTCTCTCTCACACTCTCTCTCAGACGTCTCTCTCTCTCTCAGACGTCTCTCTCTCTCTCACACTCTCTCTTAGATGTCTCTCTCTCTCTCTCTCTCAGACATCTCTCCCTCCCTCTCAGACGTCTCTCCCTCCCTCTCAGATGTCTCTCTCTCTCTCTCAGACGTCTCTCCCTCCCTCTCAGACGTCTCTCTCTCTCTCTCTCAGACGTCTCTCCCTCCCTCTCAGACGTCTCTCTCTCTCTCTCTCTCTCTCTCTCAGACGTCTCTCTCTCTCTCTCTCTCTCTCTCTCTCAGACGTCTCTCTCTCTCTCTCTCTCGCTCAGACGTCTCTCTCTCTCTCTCTGATCCTCAGGTCTTTGGTCTCTGATGGAAAAGCAGAAAATTGCAGCATTACCTCGTCCCCATTTTCTTTTATTATTGTGAATTTTCAGCTTTTTGAGGCAGGTCTGTGTCTCTGTGTTTCTGCAGCTGCTGCTTCTCCTCAGTCTCTGCAGAAATGACGGACACCCCCAGACCTGAAATGACGGACACCCCCAGACCTGAAATGACGGACACCCCCAGACCGGGTCCTGATGATGGCACTTATCTCCACAGACCGGAGGAGATCAAAGGCTCGGAATGTGAGATTTAGATTTGGCATGAGAAGACGTCAGGAACGACTTTCTGCTATTGTTTCTTAGATGTGAGTTCAGCTGTCAGAGAGAGAGAGACCAGAGAGAGAGAGAGAGCAGAGAGAGAGAAGACAGAGTGCAGAGAGAGCAGAGAGAGAGAGAGACCAGAGAGAGAGAGAGCAGAGAGAGAGCAGAGAGAGAGAGCAGAGAGAGAGAGCAGAGAGAGAGAGCAGAGAGAGAACAGAGAGAGAGAGCAGAGAGAGAGAGCAGAGAGAGAGCAGAGAGAGAACAGAGAGAGACCAGAGAGAGCCCCTGTGTCTCTGAGTGTGATTTCTGTTTCCGAGGTGAGAGTCTCGGAGGACCAGGCCCAGATCTGAGAAACCTGCTCCTTCACTAACAGGAGGAGACCGAGGAGACAGTACCTCTGGTCTGATATACAGAGTGAGGGATGAGGTCTCCCTATTGCCTCTCTCTGGTCTCTCTCTGGTCTCTCTCTGGTCTCTCTCTGGTCTCTCTCTGGTCTCTCTCTGGTCTCTCTCTGGTCTCTCTCTGGTCTCTCTCTGGTCTCTCTCTGGTCTCTCTCTGGTCTCTCTCTCTCTGGTCTCCCTCTGGTCTCTCTCTGGTCTCCCTCTGGTCTCCCTCTGGTCTCCCTCTGGTCTCCCTCTGGTCTCCCTCTGGTCTCCCTCTGGTCTCTCTCGGGTCTCTCTCGGGTCTCTCTCTGGTCTCCCTCTGGTCTCCCTCTGGTCTCCCTCTGGTCTCCCTCTGGTCTCCCTCCGGTCTCCCTCTGGTCCTGTTCCTAACACATCCACACAGTCCTTAAACACACAGATCCTCTTCCATCACGGTAAAACCTCTGAAACTTTATTTTTCTCGTGCACAAACCGTTCCTTCCTCGGTTTAGTCCACGCCGCTCTGTGGACCATCAACGGTAAAATACCAGGACATAACTGATGACAGCGTTTTCCTCTGGAGCTCCATAAAACCAGAACTGCCTGTGCCAGCGAATCCCGTTTTATATTTTAGTCAAACTTTATGCCTGGGCCCGAGCCGCTCCAACGATCCTTCCTCTAATTAGCCTCTTATTTCTGCGGCCGGACAGGGCTCTCCCAGCGGGTGCTGCACAGATACAGCGGACCATAATGACACCGAGCGCTTTGTCCCAGGGATAAACGCCACGAACACGACGAGCAGAGGATAATTCTGAAGGAGATTCAGGCTGTCTCTGGTCTTTCTCTTGTCTCTCTCTGGTCTTTCTCTGGTCTCTCTCTGGTCTCTCTCTGGTCTCTCTCTGGTCTCTCTCTGGTCTTTCTCTGGTCTCTCTCTGGTCTTTCTCTAGTCCCTCTCTTTTCCCTCTCTCTGCAGTCTCTCTCTCTTTCTCTGGTCTCTCCAGAATCTAGTCTCTCTCTCTAGTCACTTTCTCATCTCTCTCTGGTCCCTCTTCTCTCTCTCTCTGGTCTCCCTCTAGTATCGCTTTGGTCTCTCTGGTCCCTCTCTTGTGCCTCTCTGGTCTCTCTCTGGTCCCTCTCTGGTCTCTCTCTGGTCCCTCTGGTCTCTCTCTCTTTGGTTCGTCAGAGTCCTATTTCATGCATAATAAGCTGCAGTGTTTGTGGTGTTGTCACGGTCCCCTTCACAGCAGATGGGACACATACGTCCAGTCTCAGTTTAACCTTGGTCTGAGTCTGACGTCTCCCACAGGACCAGGACCAGGACCAGGACAGGACAAGGACTGGGATCTATCTGGTCTCTTACTCGTTTCTCTTTCTGGTCTCTCTCTAGTCTATTTGGTCTCTCTCTGACTCTCTCTAGTTTCCCATGGACTCTCTCTGGTCTCTCTCTGGTCTCTTTCTGGTCTCCCTGGTCTCTCTCTAGTTTATCTCTGGTCTCTTTCTGGTCTCCCTGGTCTCTCTCTAGTTTATCTCTGGTCTCTCTCTCTCTGGTCTCTCTTTCTCTGGTCTCTCTCTGGTCTCTCTCTCTCTGGTCTCTTTCTGGTCTCCCTGGTCTCTCTCTAGTTTATCTCTGGTCTCTCTCTGGTCTCTCTCCAGTCTCTCTCTGGTCTCTCTCTGGTCTCTCTCTGGTCTCTCTCCAGTCTCTCTCTGGTCTCTCTCTGGTCTCTATCTGGTCTCTCTCTGGTCTCTCTCTGGTCTCTCTCTGGTCTCTCTCTCCAGTCTCTCTCTGGTCTCTCTCTGGTCTCTATCTGGTCTCTATCTGGTCTCTCTCTGGTCTCTCTCTGGTCTCTATCTGGTCTCTCTCTAGTGCCTCTCTTGTCTCTCTGTGGTCTCTCTCTGGTCTCTCTCCGGCCTCTCTTGGTCTCTCTCTCTGGTCTTTCTCCGGTCTCTCTCTGGTCTCTCTCTGGTCTCTCTCTGGTCTCTCTAGTCTCTCTCTGGTCTCTCTCTGGTCTCTCTCTCTGGTCTCTCTCCGGTCTCTCTCTGGTCTCGTTCTGGTCTCCGTTACAGCTGAGATTAGAGCTGGTTCCAGTGGAGCGTGTTTGTTCCTGCGTCTCTAATTGGAAACATGAATAAATAATAACCAGAAGTGAACGATTCGATGGTTTGAGGTTTTTATAACAAGCTAAACCCACTGGAAGATTACGGATGTTAGTTCAATTAAAATGAGTTGTAAGAAAGACACAGGGTTTGCATGTTCTACCAGTGACAGAGCGTTAGACAACGAAAATATAATTACAGAAGGAGGACTTGGTGCATGTCCATGGACCAAGTATCATTGGTATCGCTCTGGTCTCGCTCTGGTCTCGCTCAGGTCTGTCTCTGGTCTCTCTCTCTACCCTCTCTCTCTGGTCTCTCTGGTCTCTCTCTGGTCTGTCTCTGGTCTCTCTCTGGTCTCTCTCTCAGGTCTCGCTCTGGTCTCTCTCTCAGGTCTCGCTCTGGTCTCTCTCTGGTCTCTCTCTGGTCTCTCTCTGGTCTCTCTCTCTGGTCTTTCTCTCTGGTCTTTCTCTCTGGTCTCTCTCTGGTCTGTCTCAGGTCTCTCTCTGGTCTCTCTCTCAGGTCTCGCTCTGGTCTCACTCTCAGGTCTCGCTCTGGTCTCTCTCTGGTCTCTCTCTGGTCTCTCTCTGGTCGGTCTCTGGTCTCTCTCTCTGGTCTCTCTCAGGTCTCTCTCAGGTCTCTCACTGGTCTCACTCTGGTCTCTCTTTCAGGTATCGCTCTGGTTTCACTCTAGTCTCTCTCTGGTCTCTCTCAGGTCTCTCTCAGGTCTCTCTCAGGTCTGTCTCTGGTCTCTCTCTGGTCTCTCTCTGGTCTCTCTCTCAGGTCTCGCTCTGGTCTCTCTCTCAGGTCTCACTCTGGTCTCTCTCTGGTCTCTCTCTGGTCTCTCTCTGGTCTCTCTCTCAGGTCTCGCTCTGGTCTCTCTCTGGTCTCTCTCTGGTCTGTCTCTGGTCTCTCTCTGGTCTCTCTCTCAGGTCTCGCTCTGGTCTCTCTCTCAGGTCTCACTCTGGTCTCTCTCTGGTCTCTCTCTGGTCTCTCTCTGGTCTCTCTCTCTGGTCTTTCTCTCTGGTCTTTCTCTCTGGTCTCTCTCTGGTCTGTCTCAGGTCTCTCTCTGGTCTCTCTCTCAAGTCTCGCTCTGGTCTCTCTCTCAGGTCTCGCTCTGGTCTCTCTCTGGTCTCTCTCTGGTCGGTCTCTGGTCTCTCTCTCTGGTCTCTCTCAGGTCTCTCTCAGGTCTGTCTCTGGTCTCTCTCTCTACCCTCTCTCTCTCTCTGGTCTCTCTCTCTGGTCTCTCTCTGGTCTCTCTCTGGTCTGTCTCTGGTCTCTCTCTGGTCTCTCTCTCAGGTCTCTCTCTGGTCTCTCTCTGGTCTCTCTCTGGTCTCTCTCTGGTCTCTCTCTCTCTCTGGTCTTTCTCTCTGGTCTTTCTCTCTGGTCTCTCTCTGGTCTGTCTCTGGTCTGTCTCAGGTCTCTCTCTGGTCTCTCTCTCAGGTCTCGCTCTGGTCTCTCTCTCAGGTCTCGCTCTGGTCTCTCTCTTGTCTCTCTCTGGTCTCTCTCTGGTCGGTCTCTGGTCTCTCTCTGGTCTCTCTCTCAGGTCTCGCTCTGGTCTCTCTCTCAGGTCTCGCTCTGGTCTCTCTCTGGTCTCTCTCTGGTCTCTCTCTGGTCTCTCTCTCTGGTCTTTCTCTCTGGTCTTTCTCTCTGGTCTCTCTCTGGTCTGTCTCAGGTCTCTCTCTGGTCTCTCTCTCAGGTCTCGCTCTGGTCTCTCTCTCAGGTCTCGCTCTGGTCTCTCTCTGGTCTCTCTCTGGTCTCTCTCTGGTCGGTCTCTGGTCTCTCTCTCTGGTCTCTCTCAGGTCTCTCTCAGGTCTCTCACTGGTCTCACTCTGGTCTCTCTTTCAGGTATCGCTCTGGTTTCACTCTAGTCTCTCTCTGGTCTCTCTCAGGTCTCTCTCAGGTCTCTCTCAGGTCTGTCTCTGGTCTCTCTCTCTACCCTCTCTCTCTCTCTGGTCTCTCTCTGGTCTGTCTCTGGTCTCTCTCTGGTCTCTCTCTCAGGTCTCGCTCTGGTCTCTCTCTCAGGTCTCGCTCTGGTCTCTCTCTGGTCTCTCTCTGGTCTCTCTCTGGTCTCTCTCAGGTCGGTCTCTGGTCTCTCTCTCTGGTCTCTCTCAGGTCTCTCTCAGGTCTGTCTCTGGTCTCTCTCTCTACCCTCTCTCTCTCTCTGGTCTCTCTCTGGTCTCTCTCTGGTCTCTCTCTGGTCTGTCTCTGGTCTCTCTCTGGTCTCTCTCTCAGGTCTCGCTCTGGTCTCTCTCTGGTCTCTCTCTGGTCTCTCTCTGGTCTCTCTCTCTGGTCTTTCTCTCTGGTCTTTCTCTCTGGTCTCTCTCTGGTCTGTCTCTGGTCTGTCTCAGGTCTCTCTCTGGTCTCTCTCTCAGGTCTCGCTCTGGTCTCTCTCTTGTCTCTCTCTGGTCTCTCTCTGGTCTCTCTCTCTGGTCTTTCTCTCTGGTCTTTCTCTCTGGTCTCTCTCTGGTCTGTCTCTGGTCGGTCTCTGGTCTCTCTCTGGTCGCTCTCTCAGGTCTCGCTCTGGTCTCTCTCTCAGGTCTCGCTCTGGTCTCTCTCTCTGGTCTCTCTCTCTGGTCTCTCTCGCTGGTCCCTCTCTGGTCTCTCATTTGAGCAGTAGGTTAAACTGTATAATGTCTCAGTCCTGGAGCCACAGCTGCGAATAACACATGAACGACTTCAGAGGAGAAGTAACACAAACACACACACACACACACACACACACAAACACACACACACTGAGGAGAGAACTCCAGAGAGAGAGTTGTTTCCATATCTCAATATTTTCTGACTCAGTGTGTGTATCTCTGTTTGTTTGTATATGTGTGTGTGTGTGTGTGTCTTTGTGTATGTGTATTGCAAGGTTCATACTTCATTAAAGCCCGACCTCGACCTCTGACCCCTACGACAAAGATGGCCGTCACATCACTGGTGCCGTTACCGCGGAAACCAGCCGGATCTGTGACTGAGGAGCTGACCCTGGTCCTCTGTGCCTGATGAGAAACAGGAAATACAAACATCTCCCTGGTCTCTATCTATTGTTTCTCTCTGGTGTCTCTCTGGTCTGTTTCTCTGGTCTCTCTGGTGTCTCTCTGGTCTGTTTCTCTGGTCTCTCTGGTGTCTCTCTGGTGTCTCTCTGGTCTCTCTCTGGTCTCTCTCTCTAGTCTCTCTCTCTGGTCTCTCTCTCTGGTCTCTCTCTGGTCTCTCTCTGGTCTCTCTCTGGTCTCTCTCTCTGGTCCCTCTCTCTGGTCTCTCTCTGGTCTCTCTCTCTGGTCTCTCTCTCTGGTCCCTCTCTCTGGTCTCTCTCTCTGGCCTCTCTCTGGTCACTCTCTCTGGTCTCTCTCTCTGGTCTCTCTCTGGTCCCTCTCTCTGGTCTCTCTCTGGTCTCTCTCTGGTCACTCTCTCTGGTCTCTCTCTCTGGTCTCTCTCTGGTCCCTCTCTCTCTCTGGTCTCTCTCTCTGGTCTCTCTCTGGTCACTCTCTCTGGTCTCTCTCTCTGGTCTCTCTCTGGTCCCTCTCTCTGGTCTCTCTCTGGTCTCTCTCTCTGGTCTCTCTCTCTGGTCCCTCTCTCTGGTCTCTCTCTCTGGTCTCTCTCTGGTCTCTCTCTGGTCTCTCTCTGGTCTCTCTCTCTGGTCTCTCTCTGGTCTCTCAGGTCTCTCTATGGTCTCTCTCTGGTCTCTCTCTGGTCTCTCTATGGTCTCTTTCTGGTCTTTCTGGTGTGATATGATTCTGAGGCAGCAACTATAACGACCTCTAATGAACACCGAGGCTCTTGTAGGTCCTCGACATGACTTACCCTCTCACCGCACCATATGTCGCTCTCATTACCTATTCATGAATGCAGAGGACCATTGAGAAGGACCAGAAAGAGCAGCGAGAGAGATGACGTAGATCACCTCATTAAAACTCTGAGAGCGCTGATGGGACCAGGTTTGGAAAAACTTCTGATTTACATTTAGAACATGAAAAAACACGGAAAGATCTAAGGCATCGATCTGTGGAAAAGGACTCTGGTCTCTCTTGTTGGTCTTCCGCTGGTCTCTCTCTGGTTCCTCTCTCTGGGGTCTCTCTGGTCTCTCTCTAGTTCGTCTCTCTGGTCCCTCTCTCTAGTCTCTCTTTGGTCTCTCTCCGGTCTCTCTTTGGTCTCTCTCTGGTCCCTCCCTCTGGTCTCTCTCTGGTCTCTATGGTCTCTCTTTGGTCTCTCTTTGGTCTCTCTCTGGTCCCTCCCTCTGGTCTCTCTCTGGTCTCTATGGTCTCTATTTGGTCTCTCTTTGGTCTCTCTCTGGTCCCTCCCTCTGGTCTCTCTCTGGTCTCTATTGTCTTTTTCTGGTCTTTCTGGTGTGATATGATTCTGAGGCAGCAACTATAACGACCTCTGGACCTGATCACAGCAGTCACTCAGAGGACCATGAAGCCGCTATAGAACTCTGTTGCCATGGTGATCCGCCATGTTTTCCCAGAGACGCAGACGCCCACAGACGTCCAGAGCGTCGTTGGTTTGTTCCTGGTTTGAAGAAATGAAAAAGGAAACACCTCTGACAAAGGTCCCTTAGAAACAGCCCCCTGCTGGAGGAGAGTGTGAACTGCACTGTCCTCTCCTGGGTCTACAGCCTCAGTCCTGGGTCTACAGCCTCAGTCCTGGGTCTACAGCCTCAGTCCTGGGTCTACAGCCTCAGTCCTGGGTCTACAGCCTCAGTCCTGGGTCTACAGCCTCAGTCCTGAATCTACAGCCTCAGTCCTGGGTCTACAGCCTGGGTCCTGGGTCTACAGCCTCAGTCCTGGATCTACAGCCTCAGTCCTGGGTCTACAGCCTCAGTCCTGGATCTATAGCCTCAGTCCTGGGTCTACAGCCTCAGTCCTGGATCTACAGCCTGGGTCCTGGGTCTACAGCCTCAGTCCTGGGTCCACAGCCTCAGTCCTGGGTCTACAGCCTGGGTCCTGGGTCTACAACCTCAGATGATAAATGTTTTATGGACACCGATAAATGTTTTATTTATGTTTTTTTTTTTAAACATTCAAGCTCAGAACGTTTGTATTGATTTCTGTTTAATGAGAATCTGGAGAATAATCCCGATCTAAAAAATATCTCCCTGGTCTCTCTCTAGTCTCTCTCTGGTCCCTCTCTGGTTTCTCCCTGGTCTCTCTCTAGTCTCTCTCTGGTCCCTCTCTGGTTTCTCCCTGGTCTCTCTCTGGTCTCTCTCTGGTCCCTCTCTGGTCTCTCTCTGGTCTCTCTCTGGTCCCTCTCTGGTCTCTCTCTGGTCTCTCTCTGGTCCATCTCTGGTCTCTCTCTGGTCTCTCTCTGGTCCCTCTCTGGTCTCTCTCTGGTCTCTCTCTGGTCCCTCTCTGGTCCCTCTCTGGTCTCTCTCTGGTCTCTGGCAGCAGTGATACTGTAGTAATATAAATGTATATTTTACTACTACATGTTTTGGCGAGATTCATATATTTCAGGTTTGATGAAGACTCTGATCACAGCTGTGCAACACTTCCCTCTGGTGGACACATGCCCTCACTGCACCTCCCTGTCCAGACCTACTGCTGGTCCGACCAGGCGACACGCACTCTGCTTCAGTCCTGTTTCAGTCCTGCTTTAGTCCTGCTTTAGTCCTGCTTTAGTCCTGCTTTAGTCCTGCTTTAGTCCTGCTTTAGTCCTGCTTTAGTCTCTTCGTGGACAATTAACATCAGAGAGGATTAGGAGCCTCATCCAGAACTACCACAAGAATCATAGATTTTAAAGGGAAACACATACACACAGACACAAACACACACACACACACACATACGCGTTTGCGTGACAAATGAGGACATATGTCTGCACTGTGACATATCAGGACGTGCCTTTCTGAAGGTCCCAGAGACCTGAGGATCACATATGGGGGAGCAGGGTGTGTTCAGTTGATATTTTGGTTTTAGTTTTTCCCCGCATGATTTTATTGCCACATATGAGGACCTTGACAGGTCTGAGTGACATATGAGGTCCTACAACAAACATATCAGGTCTGACCACAACACTGTAAACCCAAAAAAGTTCAGTGAACTCAAAAATGTTCTCGTAACTGATTACACAAACAACTTTTGAGTTAATCTTTTGAAACTTTTAAGTTGAATCCAACCCAAAAGTTTTAAATACATATTTCTTATATTATCTTCATTTTAAAGTCAAATGTTTTACTCACAACTAACCTAATATTTATAGTTGGGTAAAGTATTTATTTTGTCCTCTTTACACTCAAATTTAACAACTTAACTCAAAAAAATTACATTAATACAAATTATATATTTTATAACTATCCATTTAAATATCAATGAACTGACTTGACACAAGAATCAAAATAACAACATTTATTTGAAAAATATTGCCCTTTAAGACATTTAAATTTGAACATTTAAACGTTGACACTAGAAAACACTTTCCTCTACTTGATTCCATGACCAGTGAGAATAAACTAACAGCAAGTGCAACAATCACTGTTCTATCAAACATGTAACCTTAAATGCTTGTGTGCATGACCCCAAAGCATTAATTGAATTTTACAATACAAAATAAAGAGACCAATCATCTTTGATTTAAGGCATCTGCGGTGTCTCTTAAAAGATAAATTAAATAATAAAATAGACAAATTAAACCCCCAGTAACACTTTACAACTTTTTTCTGCTGACTACTTTTTCTGAAACCAGTCTAAACTTTTTTTTCTCCATTGAACCTTTGTGCGATGAGTACTAGAACTGACAGAACATAAAATAAAAACTAGTTGCACAATAACTAACACAAATTAGTGTTTAAAATGGAAAAACATCTCTGAACAGCTCATTTTTAAGGGCCCGTAGGCACGGTTTCATGACTCTATTGTCATCGAGGCATACCAGGATTTTTTGGATGAAGTTGAAAGTGTTCACAAGTTTCTTGGGGTACTCCATATTGAAGACAAAGATCAGTCCAAAAAGCAGAAGAAAGGCGTCTAGCATATTTGAAATCTCGGCCATCACAACGCTGCCTTCAAGAATAATCGAGACGGCTCCTCCTCCAAAGACATCTTGGGATGCCAACTGAAGAGCAAGGGGGCATTGCGAAAGGTCTGACTCCTCATCTTGCTGTTAAGTACAAAACGGTATGATATTATTTAATCATGTTAATATTTAACATTAACACACACACAAAAAATGCAACTCACCCCAAACCTTTTGAATAAGTCCGAGTCATCCTCTTTCAAGTAGATTGACAGGGCTCGAAGAACAAGGGTGCGCCTCAGATTCACATCTTGTCTCTCCTTATGAAACAAAAAATATAAATATCAGGTTTAGTTCAATTAACTCATTGCCTGCTGTCCCATTTCAGAACAGGTACTCCCATATTGCCAGTAGTTTTATTTTTATTGATTTTTCAAGACCCACAAAATATTGTGTACTATGACTATCTGAAATCCGAGACCAGATTCTGAAAGAATGGAATGTCTACTTTCATCAGCAAAAAGTTTTGTTTCTAGCTTGTTTCATTCCCCTGTAATCCCCAGTCGAGTAGAGGGAAGTTTTACTGAAATCACCAGACACTGCGCTGCTGCCACCTGCTGGCTTGATAAAATATGGTCTAAAGCAAATCCCCATACACATTAGATACAATAGACATCTGGGAACAGGAAAACAGCGGAAAACGCAATTGACACATTAATGCATCGATGGCACACGTTACTATTTGATTTGACGTATTAGTGAGTCTATGGCACACGAGTGCCATAATAATAATAATGATTTTTGTAATCAATTACAAAAAAAAGAATACTTTGTAGTACTGTCTTAAATCGTGGCACTATTTAAAAAAAAAAAAAAAAAAAAACAATTCTGTTGCTTTTAAAGCCTGACTCCAGCCTAACTTTATGGGACCATCCGGATAGCACCCCAAACTGAAACATTTTGGTTCAAACACCATCTTTGTTTATATCATACAAAATTCTAAAAGTAAAGACAGTATCAAGTTTGAAATAATATTTCTTGCTTGACAACCTTTTGACAAGAGTTATGTTCAAATAACCTTCTACCCAGAATAAAAATGTATATATTTCACTGCTGCTGCTTTGGGGAAGGGTTTAGCCAGAACTCCAGATCAACATAGTATCGTCAGAACCAAAACTTGTAAAAATTGTTTATCTGACCACATCCTTCTCAGTCACACTATATTACAGAACATGAATGACTGGCAGCTTCATTAGCAAAATAAATCATTATGCCATTGTAATTTTTGTTTTTTTATCCTTAAAGGAATAGGCCACTGTTTTTACATACTGACATATGTTCTTACCTTACCTTAGACTAGTTGATATGTACCTGTGTGATCTTTGTCCGTGCGCTCTGTCATGCAAACGGAGCCTCTTCCACAAAGAACAGACAGGTACATATTTTTTTTTTTTTTATTTTATTTAAAGGTTATACAAAATTACAATAAAGTTACAAATAACATTGACCATATAACCTTGGCACTTTTTGTTTTTTGTTTTTTCCCCCAAACCAAAACCCCAACAGACAAAAAAAAAAAAAAAAAAAAAGTATAAAATAATAATAATAAAATGAAATAAAAATGAATAAAAGACAACATATCTATATACTAGCGACAACAAACTGCAAAACAATAGTACTGGCAACGGATACACTTGAAAGATCATGTAACGCACAGATAACCATTTCTGACATACATGTATGCTTATTTTGGAATGTTATGCATTCTATAGTTTCCTATGTAATCCAGAAATGGCTGCCATGTTTCGGTAAATTTTGTAATTGAGCCCAATAACGTACACCTCATCCTCTCAATATGCAAAATGCTCATGAGATCATTTATCCAATGTTCATGTGTGGGTGGGTCCTCCTTTTTCCACCTTAAAAGAATAAGGCGCCTGGCCATCAAAGTTGCAAAAGCAATTGCATGAGAGCACAGTTTAGAAACTATGTTTTGAGGCAACACGCCAAAGAGTGCAGTTAATGCATCGGGGGCAAGTTTAACGTTATACGCCTCTGACAGCGTGTGGAATATTGATGTCCAATAACTGGCCAAGTTAGGACATAGCCAGAATGTATGTATAAGTGTACCGGTATCGGATCTACAACGATTGCAAGATGGATCAGTACCTGGATAGAATTTGGCTAACTTGTCTTTAGAAATATGTAACCGATGAATGACCTTGAATTGAAGAAGGCCATGTCTTGCACATATTGAGGAGGAATGTACTTTCTGTAGCATCGCCTCCCAGAGGTCATCCGTTATGGTCAATGATAAATCCTGTTCCCAATGAGATCTTATTAATGCAAGAGATGGTGATTGTAAGTGTAAGAGAGTTGTATAAATATCTTTGATAGCGCCTTTTTTATGAACATTTACATCTAAAATGTCGTCCAGGGTGGTTGTGGTTGGCATATTTGGAAAGGAGGGGTATCTACTGTTTATGAAATGGCGAACCTGTAAATATCTAAAAAAAATGCGTCCGGGGAATACTATATATTTCAGTTAACTGTTCAAACGAAGCAAAAATCCCATTGATAAAAAGGTCCTTAAATGTGCGCACTCCCTTATCCTTCCAAATTTTAAATACAGAATCACCAAGCGACGGTGGAAACATGTGATTCGAGCACAAGGGTGCTTTAATTGACATGGCATGGAAGCCAAATTTCTTTCTGCATTGAACCCAGAGTCGAAGAGAGTGATACAGTAAAGGGTTTTGTTTGTACTGATGTAATTCTAAAGGGAGTGCTGAACTTAAAGGTCCTATATCACGCTTTTCTTCATGTTTCACACTCAATCCTATACACATGTGTGATATTAATGTGTATGATACACCACACAACAATCAAAGCTTGTGAGATTAGAGCCATCTCTTGTATAGAGGTGACGTCACCTCGACTCAAACGAGCTGATCCAGAGAAGAGTCTGCTCTTCTGCCTGTGAGCCCGCCTCCCCCCGCCCTCACCCGCCTCCCCCCGCCCGCACGGTGACGTAGCATCACGCTTTTGTCGTTTATCACCTGTACTTAGTAATTTCATACATAAGAATAAACTTTTTCCAACAATGACAATCCGTCACATCGAGCCCTATGTCCTCGATGCACAATCAGACCCTAGTTATTTAGTTTACAGAAGTATACAGCGAGTTAGCGTCACTACTTACAGATCGAGGGGGTCCGAGTTACGTCTTTTACCGTGGGAATAACGTGTTTCCAGATCAGCCTTTGAGTAAGTCCAGTTCCATTGTCCCTGTAGTTCTGGAACAGTCTCAGTGAAGTGTCGCAGATGAACCGGTTTATAATAGATCCATGAGATGAACAGATGAAAAAAGTCGAGCCGCTTTCTTCCTCTTAGGGCCAAATAGTGTGTCACATATTTACACCCATAACACACTTCATTCAAGTTGACGTGATCCTAACACTTTTAGTTGCTGACAAAAGCATAAAAACAGCAGCTCTATGTGGTGTCCGCGAGACCAGACCACAGACGCTGGACTCAGGAGCCGGAGCCTGTGCGCTCTGATTCGCTGTTTTGATCCGTCAATCACCTCCCGCCGGCTTTTAATTTATTTTTATTTTTATTATTTTTGACAAAAAACAGCATACTAATTGTGTATTGTTTACCCCGTTTTGACAAAAGTATTTAACAACTATTTTAAATACAAAGCAAACGGGGTCATGCGCGTCATGCGCGTCATCAGTGTGGTTTTTGTCACTGAAGTGGACCCGAGCGTTTCTGTGCCTCACGCTGGGGAAGGAGACAGATTGCTCTCTTACAAAAGATTGACAGAATCAATGAATAAACTACTGTGGGCTTGTGTATGAAGGCCAAATAGCATTATAATCATGTTTAAAGCAGAGAAAAGTCAAAAACCGTGATATGGGCCCTTTAACAATGCAGATAAAGAGGTTTTCCCAGAGCCACCTGACTCAATATGGACCCACGACGGAGTCTTGGAAGTTGAATCACCACCCCAGTAAAGAATATTCCGTATGTTTGCTGACCAGTAATATATTTGGAAATTAGGTAAGGAAAGACCTCCTGATGGTCTAAGTCTCTGCATGAAGTCCTTGCGAATCCGTGGGGATTTACCATTCCAAATAAACACTGAAATAAGTTTGTCAAGATCCATGAAAAATGTTTTGGGAATATAAAATGGAATGCTTTGAAAAAAATAAAGGTACTTTGGTAATATATTCATTTTAATGGAGTTCACACGGCCAATTAATGACAACGGTAAATTATTCCATCTATGCAAATCAGATTTTGTCTTATCAAGTAATGACAGGAAGTTTTCTTTATAAAGTAATTCAAAGACTTTAGTTACCTTAACACCCAAATGAGTTATATAGTCTAATTTTACTCCGAACTGGAAATTGGTGTATGAGATGGTATCCGCTATTGAATTGATTCCAAGCATCTCACTTTTCTGGATGTTTAATTTGTACCCCGAGACGCGGCTAAACTGATCGAAAATAGAAAATGCATGAGGAAGACTATCCAGAGGGTCAGAAATAAATAACAAAAGATCGTCTGCATATAGAGACAGTTTGTGTTCCTGGCCTGCTCTATGGACTCCCTTCACCTTCTCCTCCGTCCTCAACTTAATTGCAAGGGGTTCAATAAAGAGCGCAAACAGGAGGGGGGATAGTGGGCACCCCTGCCTTGTACCGCGGTGGAGTGGGAAATAATGAGAAAATAAAGAGTTTGTCCTAACGCGTGCCATAGGTAAGGAGTAAAGTAACTGTACCCACGAAATAAATTTACCTCCAAAGCCAAATTTACCAAGTGTGTAGAATAAAAAATCCCACTCCACCCGATCAAACGCCTTCTCGGCATCAAGTGATAGAGCTATTTCTGGAATGTCAGTGGACTGCGTATGTAATATGTTGAAGAATTTACGTAAGTTGAAAAATCCATGCCTCCCCTTAATAAAACCTGTTTGATCAGGTGTAATCAAGGTGGGTAAATATTGTTCAAGGCGGAGGGAGAGTAATTTGGACAGAATCTTAAAATCTACATTCAGTAACGAAATTGGCCGATATGAAGAGCACTCAAGCGGGTCCTTATTTGGCTTTAATAGTAAAGAAATGTTTGCTTGCCGAAGTGTAGGAGGCAGGGTTGTCAAACTAAGCGATTCAACATAAACATCCCGCAGCAGAGGTGACAATCGATCCTTAAAAGTCTTAAAAAATTCAACTGGAAAGCCGTCTGGCCCTGGGGACTTTCCACCCTGCATCTTACCAATTGCTAGTTTTACTTCCTCTACAGATATTGATTCCTCCAGTTGATCTCTAATTGTTGTCTGCAGAGTTGGAACAGGTAGATTCTCAAAGAACTCATCAAATAAGTCAGATGAGTTCAAAGACTCAGACTTATAAAGGTCAGCATAGAATGTTTGAAAGCTATCATTTATTATTTTGGGATTAGCAGAGATCTCTCCACTTTGAGTTCTAATTTTGGAGATAAATTGGGCAGATTCTGACTTACGCAGCTGGTGTGCCAACAGCTTGGATGCCTTCTCTCCATGCTCATACCACAACCTTCTTGACTTGTGCATCATTTGCTCAGCTTGTCGAGTCGATATAAGATTAAATTCAGTTTGAAAGACCAGACGCTGTTATACAACTCTGGAGTTGGGTTGGAAGAATGCTGTGTATCTAATTGTGAAATAAGATGGGTTAGTTCAGTAGCACGTTTTTCTCTTTGCTTTTTAATATGTGAGCAGTATGATCAGGCCCGTCCCAAGGGGGGTGCGAGGCCCTGTGCGAACTCGAAACGCGAGGCCCTGCCCTGACACTTTTTTCCCAGATCTGAGGAAAGTTTTTCCTGTTATAATCTTTGACATGAATTCAGCACCACCTCGCGCGGTGCTTGACGAGATCAGCACGCGTGTAACCGAGTGTCTTCGCTCCTATGCAGCGTTTGGCGCGCGCACGTACACACGCACACACACTCTACGTGCAATATTGGTCGCGGTCTTTTTAGCTGACATGTCTCTTTCGTCCTGTGGCAAAATGGCAGAGCAACTCAAAAGATTGAACCAAAAGGAGTCTTTTTCTTCTAATAGTTAGATTTGGGCAAAATGCGCCAAAATGGCTATGAGGCGGAGTCAATATTATTATTTTCTCATCAAATAACGTTTTTGCCATGCCTCCACACACTCTGACAACATACACTCCTCCTCCTCCACACTGACAACAACAAAATACTCTTCACCTCCTCCTCCACACACTCTGACCACAACAAAAACACTCCAGCTAGCTAAAGCTAGACATACAGTGTGTTTGCTAATGCTTTTAAAAATATGTTTTTGATGTGGATATTCGGACTAAACATTGGCAATAGCAGCGCTCACACACCTGTCACACCGCTGCTCCTCCTCCTCCTCCTCTGCTCACACAAAGGGGTCTGCTCCTCTGCTCACACCTGTCTCACTGCTCCTCCTCCGCGAGTATCCATCTCTCCTACACTGCGATCATTCCCGTTACTTTCTTTGTATCTCACTCAGACACTGCTAAAGTTATCTGACAGTTTTTTCGGAGGACCCGTTGCATACATAGCTGCCCGCGCGCCTGCCTGTTTACAAATCGCTTTTGGTGAAAATTTGACTTTACTTGTAAAAATGTTCTTTTGATCAAACGAAATCAAAGAGGTCCAGAGAAAGGGGTTTAGGGTTCCAAATTTGGAGTGCAGTCTGCCCTTTGGGGACCCTTGAACTAGTGTATTTATAAAATAAAATAAAAGGAAGGAAGATTGCGAGGCCCCTGTGTGGTGCGAGGCCCTGTGCGACGGCACAGGTCGCACAGCCCTTAGGACGGGCCTGAGTATGATATTATATGACCCCGCAAAAAGGCCTTCATACTTTCCCAAATTGTACAGTAGGTCACATCAGGAGTTATATTTGTCTCTAGAAAAATATCAATTTGTTTAGAGATATGTTGCACAAATGTATCGTCAGAGAGCAATAATGAGTTGAGTCTCCATGAATATGTGAAAGGCTCATTAGGAAAATTTAATTCTAAAATCATGGGAGAATGATCAGAGATAACTATACTTTAATACCTGCAGGTTACAACATTAGAGATCATCTTCTTATCCATGAAAAAATAGTCTATACGCGAGTATGTTTGATGCACTGGTGAAAAAAAGGAATATTGTTTGGTAGTAGGGTTAAAATGTCGCCAAACGTCAACCAGTCCATATGTTTGTTGATAAGATTGTAATGTTTGTGTTGATTTTGAAACGGTCAATGATTTGGCCGAAGAACGATCCAGAGACGGGTTCATAACTGTATTCATGTCACCTCCAAATATCAAATGATGCGTATTAATCTGAGGTAGTGAGTGAAGGAGATTATTAAAAAATTTCTGGTCATCCCAATTAGGGGCATATACATTTGCTAAAATAAGCGGAGTATTAAATAATGAGCCGGATACGATTATGTAACGTCCATTAGGATCCGCTATTGTCTTAGAGACAATAAATGGGGTGTTTTTATTAATAAGAATAGCTGTGCCTCTTGCCTTAGTATTAAAGTTTGAATGGAAGATTTGTCCAACCCATCCTCTCTTCAGCCTTTTTTGCTGTACATTTTTTAAGTGAGTTTCTTGCAAGAATGCTATGTTGACTTTGAAATGTAGAAGATGAGACAGTACCTTATTACATTTGACCGAATGATTTAATCCTCTCACATTCCAGCTGATGAAATTTACATGGCAGCCATTGGTTACGGGAATCGCTTGATCAGACGTGGTTACCATCATGACTTTCTTTACAGTAGAAATTATAGATCCGCGCCATTGTAACCTCAAAAACACAGTTAGTTGTCATCTGCAAAATGGTATAACAAAAAAACAAAAACATTTGAACAGGTAAACAAAGAAACCCCACTCCCCCTCCCCCTTGTGCTGACCCCAATCGACAGACACATATTACCCGAAGCTTTCCTACTTCCACTGAGAGTCCCATTCTACACCTTAAGCCCTTTGTCCCTCATTAGAACATAATAAAAATAATACAGTACGTATCTTATGTTAACAACATCCAATTGTATCAAACCCAATAATAATTACAGGATATAAACAATTGCGTGGAATAGTGGCTGAACAATAATAATAATTAAAATAAAAGATATATATAATAAAAAGTAATAACAACAACAATAACAATAATACTGTGTACCCGTGAGTCCTTCCAGTGCCCAAAGCACTGGGCCAAATAGTTACCTCAAAATAAGTAAAAGCCGCTCTGGGAGCATTTCAAAACGTAATAACATCAGCAGCTCAAGTACACGTATATTCACAGTCATACATTGGTACACGCACACATTAGGCAATATTATTCTTAGTATCAGTGCAAATAACAAGTAACATGTGCATTTGGTGATCACTTAGTTTAACGCTAGTCCACTATCGGTTCTCGCCCCAACACGAAAGTTTTATTCGTTCCTCCCAAACCTTGAGCCAATATAGTCTTTCACATCACTGGGAGTGTTGAATACCTTCGTCTCACCATTATAGGAGACACGGAGTCGAGCAGGGTAGAGGAGCCCGTAACGAACTCCCTCTTGTTGTCGGAGTGAAACTTTTACCTCATTGAAAGCTGCCCTGCGTCTGGTCAGATCTGCACTGTAGTCCGGAAAGATTAGGATTTGTTTTCCATGAATCTCCAGTCGACCCTTGCTGAATGCGTTCCTTTTCTTGATAGTGGTGGACACAGACGATAAATGGCCGCGGCCTTCCTCCGTCAGCTGCTGCCCGCGTAGCAGTTCGGTGCGCTTGATCCAAAACAGGGGGCTTCTCCAACCCATTTGGGCCATCACCAAGCACCCTATATAACAGTTCAGCTATGAATCCACTCGGATTGCCCTGTTCCAGCCCTTCAGGCACCCCTAAAATGCGAAGGTTGCATCGTCTTCCTCTATTCTCCAGGTCATCAATTTTTAGCTGTAGTTTCTCGTACCTGTTGCTCATCTCCTTGCAATTAGCCTCCATAGCTAACATTCGTGTGTCCAGCGCGGTCAGTTCGTGCTCGTGGTTGCGTAGTTTGTCATGGCAATCCTCAAGCATCTGGTGGATTGGCGACACAGCCTTGTTGATTTCTTCTCGTAGGGCGTCATTTTCTGCTTTAATAACTTCTTTAACGATGTCACGAAAGGTTTCCAGTGTGTCTGTATCAATCATCATCTTGCTAGCAACGATAGCCCGCGGGGCAGCAGCGTGAGCGGAGGAATTAGCTTGATCATCAGTTTTGCTAACACCTGTAGTACTAGCTGTCGATTTGGCATTCTTTGGAGGCATCTTTCCGTCTCAAATATTCAAAGGCACGTTGGAAAAGTGCCCAGAGTCCAGCGAGTGTATCACACACAAAAAATAGTGCAAATTAAAACGTACTTTTATAAGGATGTAGGGACCTCGAGTTTCACACGTCTATTCCATGACGCGCCCTTAGCGGCTCTCCCCAGACAAGTACATATTAACTAGTCTAAGGTAAGGTAAGAACATATGTCAGTATGTAAACACGGTGGCCTATTCCTTTAAAGTATGTTCTCATCTTTTTCTTTTGTGGGTTACACTTCTGCCCTAGACATTTAATAACAGATAAATACCTGCAAGTCGTATTCTCTGAGAATTAGCTGCAGGGCCTCAGCTATCTTTCCCGTGCAGGAAGCCTTCTTTCTGTATAGTCCAATCAGTGTCTGAGTATGCCGGTCAAGCTCTGCGTAGAATGTTTTGCAGAGATTCACATTGGTAATTCGATGAAACTCAGCAAAAATCTGTGAACAGAAGATATGTTTATTAAGTTTAAACTGAAATGTAATCATGAATTTAAATGAATTAAAGAGCAATACCTGTGATTCCATCAATAAAGCTGGCCATCGGGTGAGGTGGTCCTTTATAGGTTTATCCCCAGGTACAATCTCCTGCCGTCTAAGTGCAAATGTTGTCTGCATGCTTCTCCCAATCAGTAGTTGATCCCTTTCAGTCTTCTCCATTTCTTCCTTTAAATGGATTCTGATCTGTTCTAGGGAGGCCTGGTTTTCTCCTTTAGGAAAGTTTGGAAGGAAGTTGACTTCAAACGTCTCGCTTTTTTAATATTTGAATGAGGGTGTTGATTTTCAGGATTTGTCTTGCTTCGTTTTCCAGCATTGACCGCTACTTCGGCACAGCCTGATTTGGACATAGTTGTCCGATAATTCCCCATCTTGTGTGCCAGACGTATTTTCCATCCATACCAAGCCGTCTCACTTCCTAGTTCTGAGAGGCATGGGTGTGCACTAACTAAAGCCTCAGCTGCTTTACCCAGATCTCGGTCAGTTGGATATGCTTTGAAGCCAAAAACTGTTTCGGCCATCTTTTCTAAAATACTGTGCTTTTGGGCCCTGGACAATTTCAATGTTTTACCAGAGTCTCTATAAACGTTGTTTGCTTCTTGTAGCACATATTCAATATCCAAGGAAAAGACAGGAACAGTAAAAGTACTGGGCCAGTGCTTTTGCCGCTGCTCTAGGGGCACATGCGGCATTATGTCGGTGTCTGAGCTTGCCACAGATAATTCGTCACTTTCAGTACGGACAACTCTTAATATGCCTTTTTCAGGAAGTTCATCAATGTCGATGAGACAGCACAGCATTCCATCAAAGTCTGGATCTTCATACTGAAGTGTAAATTCACCATCAAGTCTTGGACTGAACTTTTTTTGCATTATAGTTTTCAGCTCTTCAACAGATTGAGGACGTTGTGCAAGAGCCAACTTCATGGCTACATCTGTAGCAACATAAACACGGAGCAAATACTTGTGGGTTGTAGTCATCTTTCTTTCTTTGGTTGTCCGTCTGTACACAAAAGAAGGCACATTTTAATATTAGCACTCCGATTGCAATTGATATGGCAGCCCTATTTCAACAGAACACATATCTCCTCAGTGTTACAAGCAATTTTCTCTCCAAGCTGTATCCAAATACAGGCAAGGAATCATTTAGATCCGATATGGTGCACACAATCAGATTCAAAGGGGAGAGCTCAAAGGATCGCAGGTGTTCAACGTAGTCCGATTTATGATCTCGTGCAAGGAAAGTGATCTCATTATCAATGAGGAATATCTTCTCAATTTTGCAGAACTTAGGCAAGCACCCTTCATGGCTAAAAGAAACGAACATGCCAACAGCATAGTCAGTACCATCTACAGTTACACTCAAAGTGGAATGAAGAATATCACTGTTTGTCTTTTGTTTGACATATACCTTGGCAACTTCTGGAAGTGTGGAGACGAGCACAGATATGACACTTGAAGTGTGTTGGTGAGGTTTAAAGAAGGAAGGAGAGCTAAGGTAGAATGCTACCATTTGTTGATGTCTTGTCGCTAATGTTTTCAAAACATTTTTGAAGTTCTGTGTGTCATGAACAACCCTCTTAAAAAAATCGATGTTTACCTTCAAACCTCATAAGACAAGAGGACCATAACAACGAATGAGGTGTGGATAATGCTCTATGAAGTGGTGTTTGGGGCGGAGATTAAAATCGTGAAAAACTTCCTGTAAACTCTGTCTGTGATCTTCAATTTTGGACTGTAAATATTGAATAGTTTCCTCAGTGAACTTAGGAGACAACATCAATTCGACAATATCCTTTAAATCCATGAGGATTGACCAATAAGCATCTTGTTGCGGGACTTTCTCTCCAATCATCAAAGGAAGCAATCGGATAATGATTGCATTTTCATGTCCGTTGCCCCCTATGGAGTGCTTTGCAGCAAACTTTCTGGGAATAGGTTGTGGCCTGTCAACTTTGTCTGTGTGCTGATATGGGAAGGACTGTATTCTTTTGTTTAAATACTCTAGAGTGAAATACTTGCGGCGGATCATCTCACCTAAACACAGGGCCAGCTCCACAGGTACAACACCTTCAAACAAGTCATGTAGAACATCTGGGGGGAATCCAGTCACTGTGTGAAAATGATCAAGATGTTGATTTAAAACACATTCACGTTGGACACCACATTGTTGTCGATACAGTTCCTGTGTCACTGTCTGTACGTCCATGGCATGACTGGATTTTGTCCTCAGAGTGAAGTGTCCCTCACTAACTTCATAGGTTTGAATCTGATCTTGAGTAGCGGTACAAAATCTACAAAAATGTGTGGTCCTGAAAGATTTAGTGAAGCCTGCCAATGAATGTGCAGCTAGATTGTCCGACACCACACACATTACAGTGCCACGAACAGCTTTACCAAGAGATTCAATGAATACACCATCATGCTCAAGTGTACAAATGTCTTTCAGTAGAGGCCGGAGAACTTTCTCATAACCAAATCTCTCAAGGTCTGTCACTTTACATAGTGTTGCAAGTTGAATAACATGCAACGCAGACTTGTGCTTACTTGAAAGATCAGCAAACACCCAATATATAGTGCTAAGTTTATGTATTTTGCGAGAGGTGCCAAGAGGATTTGCAAGTTCAATGTCGTCTGTATACAAAATAAGAGGCAATCTCATTTCCTCTGCCAAAAAAAAGTCATTTTCTTTGAAGTGTGAACCATCACGATGGTTTGCATAATGACCTGTTTGACTGGCTTTAGTTTCCTTGATTCTGTCAAGAATGTCAGTGCTTTTAAATATTTGCTGTATCATTTGAAGCACTGGCACATGTACTGTTGTGTGTCCTGATTCCAGAATGTATTCTACAGGACGGACGATAGGGAAGTTTCTCTCAATAAATGTTTTTCGCCTCTTGTTTGATGACAAAACTTCTCCTTTAGCAGTAGATGTGGCAAATACGTTGCAGTCGATGCAAGCTTTAACCATGTCAGTGATTAATGTTTCAGAAGCACTTATTCCATGATTTTGAAAAATATTCATAATATCCGTTTTTAACAGTGGTTGGGACAAGGTGAATATCTGAGTCAACTGCTCAATGATCTCCTGAGTTGCCATATCAGAAACATGAAGCACAGTTTTCATTCTTAAAAACAAAGATGCCAAGTTGTTTTGTAGCTGGTCTCTTAAATCTTCCCGCCTCTCGATTGTCAGTTCTTGATTTTCCAATAAATCAACTTCCTCTAAAAAACTATGACCCTCATCAGGATCCATGGAACTCGAGGGCTCTGTTGCGTCTTGTACAACTGAAAAAAAATGGTCCTTAATGTCTGAACTTCCACTATGCTTTCTACTTTTGTGGACATTAAATGCATAGTAGCTGTTGGTTCGGAAGTTGCAGTCTTTGAAAGGACAGACCACCATTTCGTGCATTCTTAAATGACTTCGTAAATGACTGAAGAGTGTGTCCTGACTATACACATTTTTGAAGTTGCATAGATCGCATGAAAAATTGACCTGATTTTGTTTCTTTTCCAAAGCCTTTGTCCTGTGATAGCGGGATACATGAGCTTTGAGAGCATTGTATGACGTAAATGTGCAAATACAGTAGTCATACAGACATGGCAAAGGGCTAACACTGGAATAATTTCCATGATTTAATCTGTAGTGTTTGAAGAGTTTAGCTCTCGAGTCCAAAGATAGAGGACAAAGCTTGCAAGTCCAATCCAGTGAATCACAACCACCCTGCAATTAATAAATTACAGCCAATATTTCCCAGAGTTAAACTGCATATTAATACAAATATGAATTACCTCAGCCATAAAATCAGAACCTTGATGGACGTAGAACGTGTGGTCCACTCTAGGAGAGAGAAAACAGGCATAGTAAATTGTTATCTTTTTTTGGTTTAAGGCTATAAACATTATTTGAACTTACGATAAATTATTTCAAAGGATCAGATGGCACCAAGTTGAGATATTCCTGAAATTTATTTAAGAAAAATATTTTGTATCTGGACTTATTCTGTTTTTTAACCATTAATATATCACCCAAAACATAATAAATACTGTGTTACTACTACAACTAATCAGAACAATGACTTTAGTCAGAATTTTTTATTTAATTATTTTCAAAATAAGTTACACAAATGTATGGAAAAACATTCCTCCATAACATATTTAAGTGTGATTGGAATCAATAATGAAAAGGCATACTGTGCAAATAGGCTAAAAAAAGCAATGCACATTCAAAATGTTAAAATATGAAAATTACTGTTTTACCACTAAATGAGTTTGACGCTTCCAATTGCTGCTTCCACTTTATCCTGCAATATAAAATACAAATTAATATAACGGAAATTAGAACTCACATGGCTTAAACTATTATGTGTGACTGTATATTATCAACAAAACCCTACACAGGAAAAAAGGCAAATATAACAATAAGTTGTAAGAAAAGTTTAACAGCTTTATCTCCCCATTTTCATTTTTGCAACTCTAATAGGAGGTATATAAAAATACTGTACATACTACAAGTGGAAATACAAATAATCCAAGTACTATAAAAGATAATACAACAAAAGTACCGAAAACGAATGCCTTATGAGACAACCGAACTAAAGAAGCATGTAACAAGGACATAACGTGTAAGCATTAAAAAAGTTGAGACGCGCCGAGATCTGGCGGAAGATAGAATGGACTAAAACCTACATACATATATGCAGTCACTCAATACATTACATTTAACGAACTCACAGGCTAACCATCCGCATTTAACCTTGCTAATTTATGCTAGCAGCAACCATGAGGTAGCCGCAGACATCCGGCGTCGAGAAACTCCGACGAAATCCGTCCAAATGGTCAACTCACTGACGTACACACGTGTGTCAAGCCCCGTTTTATGTGCAGAAACAAATAAAAGATCAGAAAAAGTACAATTATACGTACATTTGCGGGGCTTAGTTGCAGCCGTCTCCTCCGCCTCGCGCAGCCATCTTGCTTCGTCAAACTTTGTGCGTGAAACAGACCGTCCGTTCAGTGACGTCATGACGTAAATGCGTCACGAACTCATAAAGTTTACATTTACTCACAGTTAGAATGCATACATTTTATCTCATATGAAACTAAACTTTTAAACTACTACAGCCAACTAAAAAAATATGGGCGTTTGAACTCATAAGTGTTACATTTTCAGATGGAATATATGAATTTGAATACAGTAGATTAAGAAAAATTGAGTTAATGCAGTGTTTGGGTTTACAGTGAACCTATACGCTCCTCCTCCTCCTCCTCCTCCTCCACACGCTGACATCATACGCTCCTCCTCCTCCTCCTCTCCACACACTCTGACCACAACAAGGGGTTTTATGCCCAAAATCCACTGCACTCACAGTGGACGCTAAAGCTGAGCATACAGTGTTTGCTAATGCTTTTATAATATGTTTCTGATGTGGATATTCGGACTCAACATTGACAATAACAGCGCTCACACACCTGTCTCGCTGCTCCTCCTCCTCTGCTCACACACCTGTCTCGCTGCTCCTCCTCCTCTTCCTCCTCTGCTCACACACCTGTCTCGCTGCTCCTCCTCCTCTTCCTCCTCTGCTCACACACCTGTCTCGCTGCTCCTCCTCCTCTTCCTCCTCTGCTCACACACCTGTCTCGCTGCTCCTCCTCTTCCTCCTCTGCTCACACACCTGTCTCGCTGCTCCTCCTCCTCTCCTCCTCTGCTCACACACCTGTCTCGCTGCTCCTCCTCCTCCTCCTCTGCTCACACACCTCTGTCTCCTCCTCCTCACACAGAAGATGCAAGTATCCATCTCTCCGTACACTGGGCTCATTCCCGTTACTTTCTTCGTTCCTCTCTCAGACCCAGACACTGCTAAAGTTATCTGACAGCTCCGTAAAGTTTGTTTCTGAGGACCCGCAGCGTACATAGCTGCCCTCGTGCCTGCCTGTTTACAAATCGCTTTTGGTGAAAATTTGACTTTACTTGTATAATAATGTACTTTTGATCAAAAGAAATCACAGAGGTCCAGAAAAAGGGGTTTAGGGGTCCGAACTTGGAGCGCAGTCCGCCCTTTGGGGACCCTTGAACTAGTGTAGTATGAAAAATAAAAAGGAAGGAAGATTGCGAGGCCCTGTGCTTCACGGGAAGATGTATCTTGTTTATTGCTACTGAATGAAAAAGTGTTTGGGTTGTATTTTTTGCCTCAACTATATCCTTAATATAACAGGCCGCTCTGAGGTGATTTTCACGTCTGGCCGGAGAGATGTTGATGTGATGTGTGCAGAAAACTTGAGTTTGCATCTACAAAGCTAGTTTTGTCTTTACCCAGTATGATTGCTACTTTACTCAAGCTCCAATAGAAACTTTAGAACACTAATGAATCTGATCAACTTGTTTGATCTGGCCCACAATTTTATTCCAAAAGTCTGAGGATCAAAAGAATAAATCAAAAAGATTTGTGTTTGGGATGGATATGTTTCTGCTTCTATATATCTATTTATCCATCCATCCATCTATGGACTCGGACACTTCCTGAGGCTGCATAATCCAGCTCTGTGGTTTGACTTCGTACCAGTTATGTACGAAGCTACAAGACAAAACACACATCAATGGAAACAGCTGCACTTCATACTAAATAATTGCATTTTATTTTCAGTATAGTCTTTGGATGACACACTTTAATATAATATCACCTTTAACGCAAAGCAAGCAATAAATATTTTGACTTTGCGTTGGAGATTTGAAGTTGGCCCATGACGTACAATTTGTATCACCAAAAATAAAAAGACTTCTCCCCCTGAACATTGCTTATTTAGTTAAATACATCCATTTGTTTCAAAAGATGCATTTCATTATTTTTTCATAGACTTTTTGCGAACATGACATTGAATCACCATGGCAACAGAACATGGCGATGTCATTCTGTTTGTCGAAGCGGAACATTCTATCACCACAGCAACCAACACCATGTCATCGTAACCACGGCTCTGAAAAGTTCATGTGTGTGAAGCAAGACAAGACAAGTGACTTAAACAAACCCGAGATACGAGGATCAGAACCCAGATTGACAAAGCAAAGCAATCGATACAACACTGACAACATGTGGTGTTTTAGAAGAAACAAGAGTAAAAAGGAGCTTTACAAAGCCATGGTGGACAATTTGGTTCTTGCGGAGGAATCAAACCAGGCTTTGTTGGCTGAGGTCAAGAAACTGAAGGAGGAGAAGATTGACCTGGTCAAGGCTCAGGAAGAGGAAACATGCAGACTGAAGGAGCAGCTGACACAGCTGCAAACGGAGAAGTCTGCTCTGGAGAGGGACTTTTTGGAGTCCACCGCTTTCAACCGGCACCAACTTGACACCACCCTCCAGGAGAAAACCAGCCTTGAACTCTCGCTGCAACAAACCACCGCAGAGCTGCAGACCGTACAGCAGACGCTGAGGACTTTGGAGAAGCGTGCTGAAGAGGACAGGCGAAGGAAGGACTCCATCATTAAAGGTATGGACACACATCTCTCAAAAGTTGACGATGAAAACATGAACACACTAGAAGTAATGAACTTTTGTCTTCTAGATGCTGAACATTATATTAAGGAGCTGGAGACCCACACACACACACATGCACGCAAACACGCACACGCAATCTATCAAAGGGCAAGTTACTGCCGTATTTTTTTTTTCTATTTTCACATAGATAACCCTGGGATCGTGGATGCTTCTGAGCCGGTCAGATGTGTGGACCCCGACCTAGACCCTGGACGTGTGACTAAACGTCCCCAAACCTCAGACTCTGATGGAGGACAATGATATGGAGGGTAAGACAAACCCTTTCCTGAACCAGAACCCTCGTCAGTTACCCACAAAGCCCAACATGGACAAGTCCGATGCTGTACCCAAACCAGCCATGAAAGCCAAGAACTCTGTCCCCGGCCCCTTGTGCCCAAACCAGTCATGAAGGCCAAAGAACTCTGTCCCCTGCCCCCCTCCGCCCATCACCCGCCCTGATACAGGTGGGACCACAGGCTTCTATCCCTGCAGAGAATGGGACCACAGGCTTCTATCCCTGTGTAGAGAGAGGACCACAGGCTTCTATCCCTGTGAAGAGAGAGGACCACAGGCTTCTATCCCTGTGTAGAGAGAGGACCACAGGCTTCTATCCCTGTGAAGAGAGAGGACCACAGGCTTCTATCCCTGTGTAGAGAGAGGACCACAGGCTTCTATCCCTGTGAAGAGAGAGGACCACAGGCTTCTATCCCTGTGTAGAGAGAGGACCACAGGCTTCTATCCCTGTGTAGAGAGAGGAACACAGGCTTCTATCCCTGTGTAGAGAGAGGACCACAGGCTTCTATCCCTGTGTAGAGAGAGGACCACAGGCTTCTATCCCTGTGTAGAGAGAGGACCACAGGCTTCTATCCCTGTGTAGAGAGAGGACCACAGGCTTCTATCCCTGTGTAGAGAGAGGACCACAGGCTTCTATCCCTGTGTAGAGAGAGGACCACAGGCTTCTATCCCTGTGTAGAGAGAGGACCACAGGCTTCTATCCCTGTGTAGAGAGAGGACCACAGGCTTCTATCCCTGTGAAGAGAGAGGACCACAGGCTTCTATCCCTGTGTAGAGAGAGGACCACAGGCTTCTATCCCTGTGAAGAGAGAGGACCACAGGCTTCTATCCCTGTGTAGAGAGAGAGGACCACAGGCTTCTATCCCTGTGTAGAGAGAGG
The DNA here is from genome assembly GCA_964034765.1 of Knipowitschia caucasica. NCBI lineage: Eukaryota > Metazoa > Chordata > Actinopteri > Gobiiformes > Gobiidae > Knipowitschia > Knipowitschia caucasica. The sequence goes on along the minus strand of OZ035840.1, from coordinate 3,560,847 downwards.
ACCACAGGCTTCTATCCCTGTGTAGAGAGAGGACCACAGGCTTCTATCCCTGTGTAGAGAGAGGACCACAGGCTTCTATCCCTGTGTAGAGAGAGGACCACAGGCTTCTATCCCTGTGTAGAGAGAGGACCACAGGCTTCTATCCCTGTGTAGAGAGAGGACCACAGGCTTCTATCCCTGTGTAGAGAGAGGACCACAGGCTTCTATCCCTGTGTAGAGAGAGGACCACAGGCTTCTATCCCTGTGTAGAGAGAGGACCACAGGCTTCTATCCCTGTGTAGAGAGAGGACCACAGGCTTCTATCCCTGTGTAGAGAGAGGACCACAGGCTTCTATCCCTGTGTAGAGAGAGGACCACAGGCTTCTATCCCTGTGTAGAGAGAGGACCACAGGCTTCTATCCCTGTGAAGAGAGAGGACCACAGGCTTCTATCCCTGTGTAGAGAGAGGACCACAGGCTTCTATCCCTGTGTAGAGAGAGGACCACAGGCTTCTATCCCTGTGTAGAGAGAGGACCACAGGCTTCTATCCCTGTGCAGAGAGAGGGCAGTTCACAAGAAACTTTCCCACTGACAAGGGAAGCCCCGCCCACAGCAGCAGTCAAAGAGTGGACAGAGACAAAGCAACAACTGGTTCTGACAAAATGGCCCCAGGCCCACCATGTTTCCGGACAGTTCCACAGGAACCAGCATGAACGATATGGGACTGACTGACTGGAGGACGAGGGTCTGGGAGGGTCCCACGGACGATCTGGACGAGGCAGACCATGGTCCGGGTATCGTAAACAAAACATGACTCAAACACACATCTACACATGTCCAGAAGTCAGGACAACACAAACGCAAGCACTCATTTGGGGATGGATGTGATCATTGACGTATGCACAAATTTAGACTATTCTAAAGTTTAGAGTAGTTTGACAAACCCTATTGTCAGAGGAAAAAAAGAAAAAAAAAATAGAAAAATAGAGTGGGGGATAGGTTACTTTAATTAATTCCGTGGGCCACATACTCCTTGATTAAGGACTTCATTTATTACATAACGTCCCCGAATGGGTGGAGGACACATTCTTTTCGTTAGAGGCAAAACATGACAAAGGAATTTTTCATAAATCCATTGAAAAGTTCTGAATAATCTGAAGGTTGTGAGTTAAACAGAGTTTCTGTGTTTTCACAGAAATCTGTGCTCTGTGTGTAAAAATAAGAAATAAAATGGTAAAAATCCCTTGTAGTATAATAGTATAATAGTATTCTGACAGAAGATTGTCTGTCTATAATGTATTTGAATGTAAATTGTCACCAAATCCCACAATCAATTTAGTAAATGTAATGTTTTAGTCAGACGACCTGAGGTTTCATAACTTTGGAACTATGCATTGCTCGATTGTGATGTAGAAAACAGAGTTTGGTGTGAATGTAACTGGTCTGAGAGAGAAAGAGAGAGAGAGAGAATGGTATGAGAGAGATAAGGACAATAGTGACAAACAGTACACACACAACATTACACAGTGTTTCTGTTAGAGCCTAGAGCCGCAGAGTGGGAGGGGCTTGTAGATCTTGGGAAGAGAAGTGTGAAAGTGTGTGATTGGCATAAAACAGCTGAAAAGACATTTTCAGCCAAAACATAGAGACGTGGAGAGTTTGACTTCTACGTCACAGAGAGACAGTGTCAGACGTCAGAGCGACTGCTCTGAAAATGAGGCGTGTTAAATAACTCTGGCAGAGGCTGGAGTAATCATTGCAGAGGTGCAAACAAAGGCATTATGGCAATAAACAAAATAGACCAGGAGCAAAATAGGTCCAAATTGTTTATCTATTTTCCTCATGAGGACTCCAAAAAAATGTAAGAAGCCAAGTATTTTTTGTTGTTGTAGTGATAGACTTGGCAAATGCATATTTTTGTAATTCTAAGGTTTTTATATTTTTCCTTCAATAGGTGCACAAGGCAAAGGGGGACCCCAGTATTTTTATTTTTTTTTCCTGTATTTTTGTAAATGCAGCATTATGTGACTTTTGACTGCACTTGTTTTGGTCAGTTCTCATTTGAGCAACAGTCAGTAATGATAAGATTAAGAGATTTTCAGACGTCCCACAGTGGGGACATTTCAGTGTTGCATTACAACACAAGACAGGTGAATAGTAAGTGTAGCACAACTCTATACTTTTGAATGTAAAATAATTTGGCTCGGTAAAGGTACACGGTAAAGTATTGTGTACTCTAGTGTAAATAAATGTATACTTGTATTTACACATCTGTAAACAAATCTAGAACACTCTCTAGGTCAAGAATATCGAGATGGTAAGTCTTTAACACTGTGATGATACTACAGTACACGTAATAAAACCAAGTATATTATAAGTATGTTTGCTACCCAAAGAACATATGAACACATACCACTCACTACATTCATTTTGTGTAGTTGACATACACATACAGCAGCACACACATATATGTATTTACAGACACATGTTTACAGTAAAAGTAAGGGGGACATGGTCAATAAATGAGGATTGTGCTGTGTGTGTCATATATGGGTTTCTCATAAGTGGCAACAGCTCTGGTGTGTGTCGTCTTCTCTGTCTGGTGCACACCGGGGTAGTCTTGCACAGTTTTTCCAATGTGGTTTTACTGCAAATGGCAAATAAATGAATCTGAATCTGAATCTGAGTATTTACCATATTTTTGGATAAGTTTTTAATAGTTTTTAGTTGTTAAATTGTAGAGACCCTACATACACCAGGTGGTTAGTGTAGTTTTTTTTAAACTTTAACTTGTTAATATTTTTTATTTAAATTCAAGGGTATAGTATAGCTTTGAGTATTAGGATATTATTCAGAGTTTCCCAAAGCTCCGTAAGGCTGTGACTCTTGAGGGTGATAAGAGCAGAGGTCTGACAGACAAAACAACACGAAGGCCGAAAGTAATAAAGTGTTGAATCTTCTCTTTTTGTGGATACACATTTTTTTTAACATTATGAAGGTATTTAGAATAGTTTAATAGATTTAACAAAGTTTGTTTAGTTAACAATTCAGGTGTTTTTTCCAACACATTAGAAGGTATATGGTAATTTTCCAGAGGGAGTTTGTTTTTAAAAAAAAAATGGGAATAATGCCTTGGGGTTTAAATTAACCTTGCAATTAAGACTGCCAGTTTATACTTAATTATAATTGAGAATCATTTCAGAAGACACTAAAATGTCTGGCGGGCCACAATTGGCCCACAGGCCTGGTGTTTGGAGACCTGCACTGCACCATAAGAGGACAGGCCCTGAGTTGATCGTAGCTCCTTTTCAATTTAAATATTTAGTTTTTTTTTTTTTAAAAGGTCTCCATGAGTTTTCATCTTGATACACAATCATCAGAACACTAAAGTTTATTTGATCTTTAGGGTATAGGTTGTTGTTTTACCATAAGAGAATAATTAGTTAGTGAGGCCTGACTTGTGTGAGAGACCTGCAGCATGGAGGAGAGCAGACAGAATGCACTTATCTGCTCTCCAAGGCCGGAGAGGAGTGTTTTGGAAACTCAAACTGATAACCCATGAGTAGACCCAGAGGACAGGCTAGGGAGGGGACAAATAACCCTTTTGCCAAAACATTGTTTCAGAAACGTGACCAACCCCTCCATGAGGAGGGATCACATCTCCAAGAGGGAGACACAGAGCGCCATCACGCCTTGGCCACGAGGGTCGAGCCAGAGGAGGGGTCTGAGTCCGGCGAATGCCAGGAGGGGCCCTAACCAAAAGTGCCGGGGGCACCCCACCGCGAGGGTCGACGCCCCATCATGGGTCCAGCCCACCGCAGGTGGACCCCAGCTGCCCAGAGCCAAAGGGGACCAACGAGAAGGGTCTGAGGACTTTCTCCAACGCAAGGAGGCAGCGAAGAAGTGGGGGCGGCAGTGCCCGACTTCCAACGCAGAAGTGGAGCCGAAGCAGGAAGGCTTGCTCCCCAACGGCCGAAGGAAGGGACCACCTTGAGGGTCCCCACGACAAAACTTGGTCTGCCTTCTGACCAGGTGTTACACAGATAGAAGCTCTGAGCCATGGGTCAGGTACATTGTTCCCCGCTTTTTCACGAAGCGGAGTCAGAGACTGGGACAATCGGCTGGTCTGACCTGGAGGCCGGGACCCCCACCCCAAGGATGGGGGTGGACTGAGAGAGGCTATCTCAGCATTGCGTCAAAACGGGCTTTTGAAACTGTTTTGTGTACGTTTCAGGATTAGCACAACTTAGCATTGGTTTGTGGTACACATACATGCTAGGGTTTTGAAGCATTGATAATCAGTGCACTAACTCTGATGCTTCCACCCACTCTGACCCCATGTGGAAAGCACAGGAGGTCAGAAAAGTGTGAGGCATCCATGTTTAAGGTTAAGTGTTACAGATCTAATGACAAAGCATTAGACCCGATAGATTAGCTTGGACTTGGAACCATCTTTGGACCAGGTCTATTTTAAGTTTTGTTTAAGGTTTTTAAGATGAGTATTCCAGATCTGCTCACCCACGAGGGCCCCACTGTCAGGTCGGCCCCTGTGTTTAAGGTGGGGAGAGGCCTGGACGAGAGCCCCTTTTTGGGCCTGTGCATATACAGGTTTATTTGCTACGCCCAAACCATTTCTGAGATGCCACTTCGAGAGGCTGGCATGGGTCTAGACCCCGTATTTGTAGGCAAAATCCCCCTGGAGTATTGTTCGGCAGTATACACCCCATGCACACACATGTTTGGTACCAACCCAGTGGAAGGCCATATGTTCCCGCGGACCACTCGTACATTATCTCCGCCCATGAGCCACTTAGCCCCAGGGTAAAGCGGGACACTCCCTTGGTCATGCCGCCTCACGACCCACTGTGGGGCTCTGACGTGCCAGATGACCATAAGATCTGGACCACAGGGGAGAAGGTGATGCTGGCCCTGTTCCCAAGTCTGGGGGTGGGGAAACTGATGCTGAGAATGGAAACATTCAGCTATCGGTTTTCAGCATTTATAAACACCACAGTCTCAGTCAGGGAGGCACAGCGTGCTGAGCTCCATGGCTTGAGAGCAGTGGCCCTCCAGAACCGCCTGGTGCTGGACCATTTGACCGCATCTACTGGTGGTGTCTGTGCCAGGGTGGGAAAATCCTGCTGCACATACATCCCAGCTAACGAGGAGGATGGAGGTTTGATTGAGCAGGGAATAGCCAACTTAACCCGGCTCCGAGATGCAATGGAGCGGGAGGAAGCGAGCGGTCCATTTTCATGGTCCGGCTGGCTGACCTCCTCTTGGCGACACTTGCTGATCAACATAGCCTCCATTTTGTTGGTAGGGATGGTGGTATTCTCGTGTGTCATCCCTTGCGCAGTGAAAATTATGAGCAGAGTTTTCACCGCCCATTTTACCTCCATTAATATACAGCCAAAACCGGGGGTCCGAGCCATCCAGTATTTTGAGAAAGAGCGTGACTATATTTCAGACTCGGAGGATGAAGAGTACACCCATGTCCGGGTTGTAGGCTAGGGTTACAGGTGTCGGCGTGGGGAAGGGTGGAGGTCGGCTGATGACCGTCAGGTCCAGTAACGCTTTCCCCCCCCTGAGTCGGGGTCTGTGACTCAGCCAGTGTGATTAATGTAATCAAGAAAATAAGTGTGGTTTCCTTAATTTCCTTTTTGTTCTGTAATCAAACTGTGAATATGCTACTTATTCAAAATGCTCACATTCTCTCTCTTGTTGATGAATTTGTTCCTGTGATTTATAATTGTAATTTCTATAGCCAGAATTAAGTTGATTAAGATAAACAGGGTTTATATTATCAAAAGGGTGAATTGTTATAGAAATCTTACTGGGTTTATAAATCAATTTAACTTAAGAATGAATCTAATGATGAAATGGGATATCTGGGACAAAGTTCAAAGAATGTGAATCTGTTCAAACTAACTAAACTGTTGTTCTGTAGGGACGCGAGGCCAATGACGGGGTGGAGGCAGATACTAGTTTGATATCAGGGGCAAGAAGAGCAGGCTCACCGGTCAGACTGACAATTCTTCCTAATATCAGAGTAATATCAGAGTCTGTCAGAGTAAGACGTCAGAAGAGAGGGGGGTTTGGGCAATAGCTGCCACTTAATCTCGGACTCAGAGACGCCATAGATAGACTCTTCTGTTTATTCCATCCTATAAATGTGAGAGAGAATGAGCACTATTCAGCAGATCTACCCGGGACCTGCCACGCGGTTACACGGTTGTATTTCCTGTATATGTCACATTTACTGAGATAATAAACCACACTTTGATTTGAATTACAGCTCTTGTTGTTTATTTTATATTTAATATTGTGTATTTCACTCCTTAGAAATTCCACAACACAGCGTTAATGCAATATGTTTTATCTGTTTCACCCTGACCCCTCTGGCGCCATCTAGAGGATCTGCTAGACAAAACGTAGACTCAATGACCGAATGTATAAACTTAAAGATCTTAGGTTTAAACGCAGAGGACTCCAGAGCTGACGAACTGTGCTCATGAAGGAACCAGTGTGTGCAGTGTCCAAATGTCAGACCACCTTAACCCTAACCTTAACCATCTTACTCAGACCACCTTAACCCTAACCTTAACCATCTTACTCAGACCACCTTAACCCTAACCTTAACTATCTTACTCAGACCACCTTAACCCTAACCTTAACCATCTTACTCAGACCACCTTAACCCAAACCTTAACCATCTTACTCAGACCACCTTAACCCTAACCTTAACCATCTTACTCAGACCACCTTAACCCTAACCTTAACCATCTTACTCAGACCACCTTAACCCAAACCTTAACCATCTTACTCAGACCACCTTAACCCTAACCTTAACCATCTTACTCAGACCACCTTAACCCTAACCTTAACCATCTTACTCAGACCACCTTAACCCAAACCTTAACCATCTTACTCAGACCACCTTAACCCTAACCTTAACCATCTTACTCAGACCACCTTAACCCTAACCTTAACCATCTTACTCAGACCCACCTTAACCCTAACCTTAACCATCTTACTCAGACCACCTTAACCCTAACCTTAACCATCTTACTCAGACCACCTTAACCCTAACCTTAACTATCTTACTCAGACCACCTTAACCCTAACCTTAACCATCTTACTCAGACCACCTTAACCCTAACCTTAACCATCTTACTCAGACCACCTTAACCCTAACCTTAACTATCTTACTCAGACCCACCTTAACCCTAACCTTAACCATCTTACTCAGACCACCTTAACCCTAACCTTAACTATCTTACTCAGACCACCTTAACCCTAACCTTAACCATCTTACTCAGACTTTTTCTCCCAGATCTCAGGAAAGTTTTCCCGGTTATATTCAGCACCACCTCGCGCACACACACACACACACACACACACACACACGTTTTTGTTACCTGGTGGGTCCCTTTGACAGGGCCGTTCAGAATGGGACCCATAGACATAATCTTTTTTTACTGGGACTACTTTAAGTAATACAAAACAGTCAATAGAAACCAAACAACTATTTTAAAGGAATTTTATTTTAGATTTTTTTTTCGAATTGCAGTGATTCTATTTTTGACATAGAATTTAATGCCACTCCATGTCCGATGTCTAAGGTCATCTGGTGAGGCATTAATGCAGGCCAGGCCAGGCCAGGCAGTGAGACTTCCCAGGGACCTTTCCAGTCTGTATGAAAGGTGTCATGGTCTTCTCCACAGCCTTCACCTCAGATGCAGACCATGGCTTTCTTACACGTTCTAGGGAGAGAAATAAAAATATATTAGCAATATACACTCCCAGGGTTAGGACCAAGCAGCCTGGCTGTAATCCCCCACCTGGTACACTTACCAGAAGGGGCACTGCCACTACCATGGGGTGCATCTGGATGAATGGTTGAAGGTTCTCCGCTTGAAGTTTCTTTTAGCCCGTCCGTTTGTGAGAGGATCTCTACTGCTCTCCCTGTCGCACAGAAAATAAAAATACAAGTGGCCTTTAGGGGAAAAAAATCATACATATTTTAATAATATCAAGAATTACCTTCAGGCTCAATTTGTATCTGGTCGAGGCTCTTTCCTTCGAATTCCGTCACTCTTCCCTGCTCCATGGCCATCAACACTTTGCTGATTTTGGCCAGCTCCAGTGTCCCCTCTGGTAGTCTGTAATATTGCCTGTGGATGCGAATGTCATGGCCGAGGAAGTTGGCAAGTATGTCCATCTCATTCTCTTTCATATTGAGAACTGTAGACATAGTAGCTATGTGCTTTCTAAGTTTGGTTGAGGATAGCATCTCTGGATGCACCGCACCACATTCTTTGGCTACCTGCCGTAGGGAGTCTGATCCCCTGATGTGGGTGTCTGCGCCCGGGCGGGAGAAGAAGTATGGGTTATGGTCAGAGATGGAACAGGCCCTTCTGTTCTCCACCAGCACCTCCATCGAAGCAATCATTTCAGGAGTCAAAAGAACCGGCACTTTCCGACTTCTTTTCCCTTTAATTTCAATGCGTTGAAAATGCTGACACAGCTTTTTCTCAAGTTGGGACAGTCCCAGAGCAATGTCAGAATGGATCCCAGTCTTACTTCTTAAGGTAAAGGCTGTCAGTGGCATCTTTGAAACCTCACCTTCCCTTCTTCGATTGAAAATGATGACCTCACAAAGAGTCAAAACTGCCAGTTTAGACCAATGCTTAGACGTTGGCTCACTTATTAGGGTTTGCACATATTCAGGTCGACATACCTCAATATGTGCATGCATGGCTCTAACGTCCTCAGTCAGAGGGAGCAGGTCCGGAGTGTTCCACTTGGCTTGCCGGAGGGTCTGTAGGGCAGCAGAAGAAACACAGACGTCCCACCTCTTCTCAAAAAGCAGCCGGCTTCGTTGGAGGTTTTTAATAAATAGTTCATCAACACAATGCTCCATTTTTGAGTCACATTCAAGAATATCTGCTAGCTTTCTGAGGCTATGGCCGAGTTTGAGGGCCAAGGATGGAGTCTTGTATTGATTTGTTTCCTCATCATATCCAGCCACAGACCTGACTGCATCAATCACATGGTTAAAGTTGGAAGGAATAAAGAAATCCTTCATTGTTTTCAGTTTCCCTGCGGTTTTTGCTTCGTTAATTAACCTACCGACTTCTCTCATTTTCTGCCTAATGTAATCATGCTTAGTCTTATCATGCCCGTGTTTTAAGTACAGGTGCTCTCCGAGTCTCCGAATCCCCTTTTCTGCTTTGACAACACCCGTGACCTCATCCTGATGCATTGCCCAAATTAAAGACCACAGCTTTTTGCTGATGCCCTCCGGTACAGGCTGGGCTAGGGAGCAGAGGGACTGGACCCTACTTCTACCTGGTTTAGCCTGGTTTAGCCTGGTTTAGCCTGGGCATCTTTCTGTGAAAGCCGGCACCTGGCCACATGCCTCCACAGCGACTTTCGCTTAAGCAATGCCCCACAGTCTATACAGTGCAAAAACTCACTGGATTTAACTGGGGAATTTGGCTGTTTAGCTGGGACTAAAGTTCCAATGCCGGCCTTTAAAACCTCAAAATTGTGCTCACGGTTTCCACTATTCCTGATCAAATCAAACTGAAGTTTACGTGCTTTAGATTTCACAGGTAGAGCCAATGCTCTGGCTACGTCACTTTCATTTCCATGTTTTCTAGTCAAATGACGGGATATTTTGTGGCAGGACATTGAACAGTAGAGGCAGAAGTGTCTCTTGCTATAAACTCGCCCCCCATTTTTCTTCTTTTGCAGCTGCATGATAACAATCTTATTTGCCTTTGGTTCGTCACTTTCCGAGTCTTGAAGAAAAGTGTTTTTGATTTTTCTTTTTCCATACTTTTTTACAGGTTTCTTCTTGACAGTTAAATCGTCAGAATCTGAGTCGACTTCATCAATTAGGGACTCTTGACTAAGCTGCACAAACAACAAATAATTTGTAATCATTCTATATAACAATTTGAAGTCATGACTTGTAGTCAGCACTTACCAGTGGTTTGTAAGCGTGCGCTTCAGTGTGCTGCTCTGTGATTGGCTGCAGCCTAATGAACCACACACTTGCACCTTTTCTAGCCTGACACCTGATTTCCTCTGTTGTGCTGCTCCATGATTGGCTCCAGCCTCTGTTGTGCTGCTCCATGATTGGCTCCAGCCTTAGTTGTGCTGCTCCATGATTGGCTCCAGCCTGCTGGACTGAAATTGCCCCAGTGTGCCCCTCCTTGATATCCCGCAACCCACCACCAGGGTTCCGACACATAACACACTTTTTTCAGGAAAGTAAACCTCCAGGGGTCCTTTCCATATTTTTACAGAGACTGCATAAGGACCGTTAGAAAAGCATTACCCATTGATTATTAAGCTTGGACCAGTGGGGTCCGGTGTTCGGGCCCCACCACGTAAAACCAGTCCCCATGACGTGAGTGGAATCTCAGGTTATGGAACCCACCAGGAGTTGAAAACAAGTGCACACACACACACACATACATACACACACACACACACACATACATACACACACACACACACACAGATCAGATTACTGTCTAAAACCATTTCTAGTCATTTGTCAGTTACAGAAATCACATTTCACAAAAAACTCTAGACGGATTTATGATGTTCATTTGGAGTTGAACATTAATTAAAAATCGTTAGGCCCACAGTCTCTGGTCTCTCTCCCTTCTCTCTCTGGTCTCTCTCCCTGGTCTCTCCCTGGTCTCTCTCTGGTCTCTCTCTGGTCTCTCCCTGGTCTCTCCCTGGTCTCTCTCTGGTCTCTCTCTGGTCTCTCTCTGGTCTCTCTCTGGTCTCTCCCTGGTCTCTCTCTGGTCTCTCCCTGGTCTCTCTCTGGTCTCTCTCTGGTCTCTCTCTGGTCTCTCTCTGGTCTCTCTCTGGTCTCTCTCTGGTCTCTCTCTGGTCTCTCTCTGGTCTCTCCCTGGTCTCTCCCTGGTCTCTCTCTGGTCTCTCTCTGGTCTCTCCCTGGTCTCTCTCTGGTCTCTCCCTGGTCTCTCCCTGGTCTCTCTCTGGTCTCTCTCTGGTCTCTCCCTGGTCTCTCTCTGGTCTCTCTCTGGTCTCTCTCTGGTCTCTCCCTGGTCTCTCCCTGGTCTCTCTCTGGTCTCTCTCTGGTCTATCATTGTTGTTGTATCTGTTTATAGGTCTGTGGATCACTTCCCCGGATGCAGGATTGGCTCGGGGCTCTTTGGGATCAATAGTAACATTGGAAAGTGTGTGTGTGTGTGTGTGTGTGTGTGTGTGTGTCTGTTTTCAGCTTAACAACAACCAAGCGTCCGTCAGAGAAGCTTCACCGCAAAGAAGGATCCGATTTGGACTCCGTACTCTGGACTCCAGACTTTGGACCCTGGACCCTGGACTCTGAGGCCTGGATCTAATAGAGCAGGATGGTGAGTCCAGAGAATCCCGTAATTCTTTCTATCTTTCTTTCTCTTTGGTCTCTCTCACTGGTCTATCTTTCTGGTCTCTCTCTCTGGTCTCTCTCTGGTCTCTCTCTCTCTGGTCTCTCTCTGGTCTCTCTCTCTGGTCTCTCTTTCTGGTATCTCTCTGGTCTCTCTCTCGGGTCTCTCTCTGGTCTCTCTCTCGGGTCTCTCTCTGGTCTCTCTCTGGTCTCTCTCTCGGGTCTCTCTCTGGTCTCTCTCTGGTCTCTCTCTCTGGTCTCTCTCTGGTCTCTCTCTGGTCTCTCTCTGGTCTCTCTCTGGTCTCTCTCTCTGGTCTCTCTCTGGTCTCTCTCTCGGGTCTCTCTCTGGTCTCTCTCTCTGTTCTCTCTCTCTGGTCTCTCTCTCTGGTCTCTCTCTGGTCTCTCTCTCTCTGGTCTCTCTCTCTGGTCTCTCTTTCTGGTCTCACTCTCTGGTCTCTCTCTCTGGTATCTCTCTGGTCTCTCTCTGGTCTCTCTCTCTGGTCTCTCTCTCTGGTCTCTCTCTGGTCTCTCTCTGGTCTCTCTCTGGTCTCTCTCTGGTCTCTATCTCTCTCTATTTGTAAAGCGATTGGAGAAGTCCATTTACTTCTGAAATTCACAGAACAATATGAAACTGATATCCTGTCAGATCTCTGAAGCTAAGCAGGGCAGGTTCTGGTTAGTGCTGTGATGGGAGACCTCTGGGGAACACCAGGTGCCACAGTGGGGCGGCTGTGGCTGTGTCCTTCGGCAAGACACTTCCCCCACATTAGAATGAGTCTGGTGTGGTGGGAGGGGCTGATGGCACAGACTGGTTGCCTCGCTTCTGTCAGTGTGCCCCAGGGCAGCTGTGGCTACAGTAGTTTATCACCACCGTGTTTGGAGAGAGAGAATAATGATGTGAAGAGACTTGTGTCTAGAAAAGCGATGTATAAAAGTCTGTCATTATTATTATTATTATTATTGTTATCATTATTATTATTGTTATTATTATTATTGTTATCATTATTATTATTATTATTGTTATTATTATTGTTGTTATTATTGTTATTATTATTATTATTATTGTTATTATTATTGTTATTATTATTGTTATTATTTTTATTAGTATTATTATTGTTGTTATTATTATTATTATTATTATTATTATTATTGTTATTATTATTTATTATTATTATTAATTATTATTATTATTGTTGTTGTTGTTATAATAATAATAATAATAATAATAATAATAATTATTATTATTATTATTATTATTATTATTATTATTATTATTATTATTATTATTATTATTATTATTATTATTCATAGAAAGACAAAGGCAGATCCACCACAGAGGAGATGGGGTGGTGCAGAGGAGCAGCCTTTATGACTGCTCTCTGGTCGGAGTGGAAACGTGAGGTCTGGGGCTAAGTGCTGGTAATGGGCCGAGAGTGATAGACGGAAGACGGACTCCACTGGGAGAGGGCTGGACCTACACACACACGGACACAGCGCCTCACCCGCCTCACCCGGCCTCACCCCGGCTTCCTACGGTCTACGGTCTACGGTCTTTGGACTTTGGACTTTTGGAATAGAGGGATTACAGAGAGGACACAGAGGACCAGGCTCCAGAGAGGTAGGTTTGGCTGTTTGGCTCGTAAAGCTGGGGTACCTAACTTTAAAGCCACACAGATTAGAACTACACAACAGTCTGTACCTGAAGCTCTCTCTCTCTCCTCTGGTTTCTCTGGTTCAAAGTCTGTTTGGCTTCAGACAAAGCTTTGGATCAGACCTAGACCAAGAAGTAACACAGACGGGGTTAAAGGCATGTATCGAAGTGAAGACTCGTGGTTTTCACTTCGAGGCGCTTCTGCCCGACTCCCTCCTCTGCGGCTGCTGCATGTTTACAGAGGGTCTTAATATTTATGGATTTCATTGTAAATATGTGATTAATTATTCATCAATGTGTGAGCAAAGGCGAGCTAAAGAGGAAGTCAAGTACAGTACAGCTGAACCTCCTCTCTCTCTGGTCTCTCTCTCTGGTCTCTCTCTCTCTGGTCTCTCTCTCTGGTCTCTCTCTCTGGTCTCTCTCTCTCTGGTCTCTCTCTCTGGTCTCTCTCTCTGGTCTCTCTCTCTCTGGTCTCTCTCTCTCTGGTCTCTCTCTCTGGTCTCTCTCTCTCTCTGGTCTCTCTCTGGTCTCTCTCTCTCTCTGGTCTCTCTCTGGTCTCTCTCTCTCTGGTCTCTCTCTCTTTGGTCTCTCTCTGTGATCTCTCTCTCTGGTCTCTCTCTCTGGTCTCTCTCTCTCTGGTCTCTCTCTCTCTGGTCTCTCTCTCTGGTCTCTCTCTCTCTGGTCTCTCTCTCTGGTCTCTCTCTCTCTGGTCTTTCTCTCTCTGGTCTCTCTCTCTCTCTCTCTGGTCTCTCTCTCTCTGGTCTCTCTCTCTTTGGTCTCTCTCTGGTCTCTCTCTCTGGTCTCTCTCTGGTCTCTATTTAGTCGCTCTCTGGTCTCTCTCTGGTCTCTATCTGGTATCTCTCTGGTCTGTCTCTGGTCTGTCTCTGGTCTCCCTTTGGTCTCTCTCTGGTCTCTGAGATCTGAGAATGGGGGTGTTCTCTCTTTGTCACTTTTCTGTCTGGAAAAACCGTGTCTAAAGATGTGACAGAGGCTAGAAAAACATTAAAACCAACTATCGCTCTGATTGTTGGGATTTCAAACTTACGTACCCGAGCTTTAACGGTCAAACAGACCAGACCAGAACAGGACAGAGTGCAGTGGTCAGTGAGCTCATCTTTCAGTGTGAGAGGAAGTGGTGCAGAGACATGAGACAGCTCTCTCTGTTCTTTCCAGTCTCTCTCTGGTCTCTCTCTGGTCTCTCTCATGGTCTCTTTCTGTTCTCTCTATGTTTTCTCTCTGGTCTCTCTCGTTTCTCTCTGGTCTCTCTCATGGTCTCTGGTCTCAAACTGGTCTCTCTGGTCCCTCCGGTCATTCTCTGGTCTCTCTCTGGTCTCTCTCTGGTTACTCTCTTGTCTCTCTCTGGTCCCTCTCTCTCTCTCATGGTCTCTCTTGGTTCTCTCTGGTCTCTCTGTCTTGTCTCTCTCTGCCCTCTCTCATAGTCTCGCTCTGGTCTCTCTCTGCTCTCTCTCATGGTTTCTCTCATGGTCTCTCTCTGCTCTCTCTCATAGTCTCTCTCATGGTCTCTCTCTGCTCTCTCTCATGGTTTCTCTCATGGTCTCTGTCTGCAGAACATGTCGCATTTACTTCCACATAAATAATGCAAATAGAGGTTGAATAATGAACGCTCACATTTCAGAGATTTATTCTGCGATAATGGAAATGAAGTTCAGTCACAAACAGGGAGGTGTCCACGGCAACACACCAGAACACAATAAAACCATAGATAATCACAGTTCAATAAAAATAGATCAAATCCTTCTCACAAGAAGTCTGTCTCACAGTTTCAGGAAGACTGTTTTTAGTCCTGACTCTGGGACCAGCAGGAGGCCAGTCCCTGTGCTCCTCAGAGTCCCAGCAGGAGGCCAGTCCCTGTGCTCCTCAGAGTCCCAGCAGGAGGCCAGTCCCTGTGCTCCTCAGGAATGATATGATGGTTCTAGTCAAGACTCAAATGTACAGAACTGTTCTCTCTCTCTGGTCCCTCTTTCTGGTCTCTTTGGTCTCTCTCTCTGGTCTCTCTCTGGTCTCTCTCTGGTCTCTCTCTGGTCTCTCTCTGGTCTCTCTCTGGTCTCCATCTGGTCTCTCTCTGGTCTCTCTCTGGTCCCTCTTTCTGGTCTCTCTCTGGTCTCTCTCTGGTCTCTCTGGTCTCTCTCTGGTCTCTCTCTGGTCTCTCTCTGGTCTCTCTCTGGTCTCCATCTGGTCTCTCTCTGGTCTCTCTCTGGTCTCTCTCTGGTCTCTCTCTGGTCTCTCTCTGGTCTCCATCTGGTCTCTCTCTGGTCTCTCTCTGGTCTCTCTCTGGTCCCTCTTTCTGGTCTCTCTCTGGTCTCTCTCTGGTCTCTCTGGTCTCTCTCTGGTCTCTCTCTGGTCTCTCTCTGGTCTCTCTCTGGTCTCTCTCTGGGCTCTCTCTGGTCTCTCTCTGGTCTCTCTCTGGTCTCTCTCTGGTCTCTCTCTGGTCTCTCTCGGGCCTCTCTCTGGTCTCTCTCTGGTCTCTCTCTGGTCTCTCTCAGGCTTCTCTCTGGTCTCTCTCTGGTCTCTCTCTGTTCTCTCTGGTCTCTCTCTGGTCCCTCTTTCTGTCTCTTTGGTCTCCCTCTCTGGTCTCTCTCTGGTCTCTCTCTGGTCTCTCTCTGGTCTCTCTCTGGTCTCTCTAAATGGTCTTTATCATGCATAATTTTTGTCATTTTTCCTCTTTGCATTTGAATCCATAAAATGTCAAATCAAACAAATAAAATAGAAAACGTAGAGTGTCCTCCCCTTTTCTACCACCGGAGAGAGGTGTGGATTTATTCACAGCGTTGTGGCAAAGAGCGAAGAAAGATCAGAGAAAGACCATAGAGCAACCACCGTGAAACCAGAGAAAAAGGGAGACCAGAAAGAAAGATCAGGGAGAGAGACCAGAGAGGGAGGGATGAGGGAGACTAGAGAGAGTTCAGAGAAAAATCAGAGACCAGGAAGATATCAGAGAGGGAGAAATTGATAAACCTGAGAGAGACCAGCGACAGAGACCAGAGAGAGACCAGAGACAGAGACCAGAGAGAGACTAGAGAGAGACTAGAGAAAAAACAGAGAGACCAAAAAGATTTCAGAAAGAGAGACTAGAGATAAATCTGAGAGAGACCAGAGAGAGGGACCAGAGAAAGACCAGCGTGAGACCTGGGAGAGAGAGACCACAGCATAAGACCAGAGAGACCAGAGAGTAAGACCAGAGAGAGACCAGAGAAAGACAAGAGAGAGAGAGACCAGAGTAAGACCAGAGAGAAAGAGACCAGAGAAAGACCAGAGAGAGAGAGACCAGAGTGAGACAGACCAGAGAGAAAGAGACCAGAGTAAGACCAGAGAGAGACCAGAGTAAGACCAGAGAGAGACCAGAGTAAGACCAGAGAGAGACCAGAGTAAGACCAGAGAGAGACCAGAGTAAGACCAGTGAGAGAGACCAGAGTAAGACCAGTGAGAGAGACCAGTGTAGACCAGAGAGAGAGACCAGAGTAAGACCAGTGAGAGAGACCAGTGTAGACCAGAGAGAGAGACCAGAGTAAGACCAGTGAGAGAGACCAGTGTAGACCAGAGTAAGACCAGTGTTAGAGACCAGTGTAGACCAGAGAGAGAGACCAGAGTAAGACCAGTGTTAGAGACCAGTGTAGACCAGAGAGAGAGACCAAAGTAAGACCAGTGAGAGAGACCAGTGTAGACCAGAGAGAGAGACCAAAGTAAGACCAGTGTTAGAGACCAGTGTAGACCAGAGAGAGAGACCAAAGTAAGACCAGTGAGAGAGACCAGTGTAGACCAGAGAGCGCAGGGATAAAGTCACGGTACAAATACTTTCAAAGTCTGTGCTTAGAAACCATAAATGTTACGTTACATGAACCGCTCAGACTGTCTCTCTCCCCCTGAGCCGGTTCGGAGAGAGACCAGAGACTAAATGTCATGAACAGACTCCCCCTGACTCCCCCCTCTCTCCCCCTCAGCCGGTCCCCGCCCCGAGGCCATGCCAGCCCCAGAGACCATCCCCCTGGGAGAGTGCACCCTGTCCCAGTCCCAGGAGCAGCTGTCTCCTCCACTGTCCCGCACAGAGAGCACCGTCTTCAGCCTGTCCCGCGGAGACTCCCTCTGGAACACCTCCCAGGACTCCTCCTCCTGCCCCGCCCCCCCCAATGCCAACTGCTCGGACGTCTTCTGGCTGCCCATCCACCTCATGACCACCGGGGGCAGCTTCCTCCTCTGTGGCGTGGTCATCAGCGGCCTGTACTTCGCGGGACACTGCAGGAAGGTGACCAACATCCTGGGGCCCGCTCTGCTCTCCATCGGCCTCATGGTGTTTGTGGTCGGGGTCGTTCTGATCCCCATCACCAAAGAGAACCGCAAACAGAGCCTGAAGAAGCCGGCCTCGTACTACCGCCCTCCGGCCTTCAGCGTGTGAGAGAGAGAGGGAAGTGCTCAGGGCCGAAGAGAGGAGGGAGAATGGACTAAAATCCAGAGACTAGATGTTGCTATAATCTATGGATTATACAGTAAAGAAGATCACAGTCGCTCTCTGGTCTCTTTCTGGTCCCTGTCTAGTCTGTCTCTGGTCTCTCTCTGGTCTGTCTCTGGTCTGTCTCTGGTCTGTCTCTGGTCTCTCTCTGGTCTGTCTCTGGTATGTCTCTGGTCTCTCTCTGGTCTGTCGCTGGTATGTCTCTGGTCTCTCTCTGGTCTCTCTGGTCGCTCGCCTGTCTCTCTCTGGTGTCTGTCTGGTCTCGCCTTGGTCTCTCTCTGGTCTCTCTCTGGTCTCTCTCTAGTCTCTCTCTGGTGTCTGTCTGGTCTCGCCTTGGTCTCTCTCTGGTCTCTCTTGTCAAATGGAAAAAAAGGCCATTGATCAGAATGGGCCAGGGGCCCACATCTTGGAGAGACCAGAGGCAGACATCTTTGAGACTTTTCCACGTGACTATGCAAACGTTTGCATCTGTAACATTTGTAGCTCTTGTTCCTATGATTCTGTCTTTTGTTTGTAGCTGAACACTGCATCTCTGTCTTGAGGCGAATGTTGTTTGTGGCATGAAAACAGAATGATATCGATACTCAACTATACTGTAATGACACTGTGATGATACTGTAATGATACTGTGATGAATGATGACTTTTGCTCAAGTCTCTCTCTGGTCTCTCTCTGGTGTCTGTCTGGTCTCGCCTTGGTCTCTCTCTGGTCAATGGGAAACAGGTAGTTCATCTGAATGGGCCAGGGGCAGACATCTTGGAGAGACCAGAGGCAGACATCTTGGAGAGACCAGGCGTAGACATCTTGGAGAGACCAGAGGCAGACATCTTGGCGAGACCAGCGGCAGACATCTTGGAGAGACCAGGGGCAGACATCTTGGAGAGACCAGAGGCAGACATCTTGGAGAGACCAGAGGCAGACATCTTGGAGAGACCAGAGGCAGACATCTTGGAGAGACCAGAGGCAGACATCTTGGAGAGACCAGAGGCAGACATCTTGGAGAGACCAGAGGCAGACATCTTGGAGAGACCAGGGGCAGACATCTTGGAGAGACCAGAGGCAGACATCTTGGAGAGACCAGAGGCAGACATCTTGGAGAGACCAGAGGCAGACATCTTGGAGAGACCAGAGGCAGATATCTTTGTTACTGTGATTCTGTCTTTTGTTTGTAGCTGAACACTGCATCTCTGTCTTGAGGCGAATGTTGTTTGTGGCATGAAAATAGAATGATATCGATACTCAAATATACTGTGATGATACTGTGATGATACTGCGATAAATGACGACTTTGCATCAACTTGAATCATTGTGTTTTTATTATTCTGAATTATTTTGTAAATAAAGTAGTAAGTAGTAAACAAAGACCGAAATGTCTTTTCAGGATTGTAAAGCGCTTTGTGTGTGTCTCTCTCTTTCTCTGCTCTCTTCCTGCTCTTTCTCTCTCTCACACACACACACACACACACACACACACACACACACACACACGCACACACGCACACGCACACACGCACACACACACACACACACACACACACACACACACACACACACACACACACACACACACACACACACACACACACACACACACAGCTGATTTCCCTCTCCTCCACAGGACCTGCTCCTAAACTCCCCTAAGCATTTCCTCGAGTGAAACAGGCAGAGTCGGAGCTGCTCCCTGGGGACCGCACTGACACAACCCTCTATGTCCTGTATGTCAGTGTTTTCCAACCAGTGGGCCATGGACCGTTAGTGTGCCTCAAGATGTTGTTTGGTGTGCCTTTGGAAATTAATCAATAGCATATATTTGGTCAAAAGAGTGAAAATAAAATAATGTGTGATTAGAAAGACTTTTTTTTGTGTTGTTTGAATTCTATATAATACACTTTGATCAGAATGACTTTCAGTGTTGATAAAGGCGGCAGAGTGTCATTTGTTTTAGCTGGCGGTCTGCCACGTGATTGTTTGATCCAGGGGACACAATTAAAGCTCAGATACCTAACTTTACAAACACACACACACACAATAGAACTTGGACATATAATACACAACACTATTTCATTTCTATCTTTAGTTTCCTCATTATGTATGTTTGGCCTCTGTCATTTCTTTAGATCAGCTCATTCAGAGAGAGCGACAAAGAGAGGACCGCCCTCTCTCGGCCAATCAGCTCTCAGCCCAAAGGGTCCAATAGTGACTCACAGGGATCTCTCTCACAACTCTGCGGAGGATGTTTTCACAACAGACTTTCTGTGGGACAAACAACATGAGTTCTTTATGAAAAAACAAGTTAGGCAGTGCTGCTAGTGTGTGTGTGTGTGTGTGTGTGTGTGTGTGTGTGTATGTGTGTGTGTGTGTGTGTGTGTGTGTGTGTGTCTGTGTCTCTCTCTTGTCTGTCTCTTTCTAGTCTCTCTGGTCTCTCTCTGGTCTCTGTCTGGTCTCTCTCCTGGTTTCTCTCTTGTCTCTCTCTAGTCTCTCTGGTCTCTCTGGTCTCTCTCTGGTCTCTCTCTGGTCTCTCTGGTCTCTCTCTGGTCTCTCTCTGGTCTCTCTGGTCTCTCTCTGGTCTCTCTCTTGTCTCTCTCTGGTCTCTCTCTGGTCTCTGTCTGGTCTCTCTCTGGTTTCTCTCTTGTCTCTCTCTTGTCTCTCTGGTCTATCTCTTTTAGTCTCTCTCTGGTCTCTCTGGTCTCTCTCTTGTCGCTCTCTGGTCTCTCTCTAGTCTCTCTGGTCTCTCTGGTCTCTCTCTGGTCTCTTCTCTTGTCTCTCTCTTGTCTCTTGGTCTCTCTCTTGTCTCTCTCTCTGGTCTCTTCTGGTTTCTCTCTTGTCTCTCTCTGTCTCTCTGGTCTCTCTCTTGTCTCTCTCTGGTCTCTCTGGTCTCTCTCTGGTCTCTCTCTTGTCTCTCTGGTCTCTCTCTTGTCTCTCTCTGGTCTCTCTGGTCTCTCTCTGGTCTCTCTCTTGTCTCTCTGGTCTCTCTCTTGTTTCGCTCTCTCTTGTCTCGTCTGGTCTCTCTCTGGTCTCTCTTGGTCTCTCTTCTGGTCTCTCTCTGGTCTCTCTCTCGGTCTCTCTTTCTGGTCTCGTCTTGGTCTCTCTTTGGTCTCTCTCTGGTCTCTCTCTGGTCTCTCTCTGGTCTCCTTCTTGTCTCTCTTGGTCTCTCTCTGGTCTCTCTTCTGTGTCTTCTCTGGTCTCTCTCTCTCTATCTCTCTAGGTCTCTCTAGTGTCTCTTGGTCTCTCTCTGGTCTCTTCATAGTCTCTCTCTGGTCTCTCTCTGGTCTCTCTCTGGTCTCTCTCTGGTTCTCTTAGTCTCTCTCTGGTCTCTCTCTGGTCTCTCTTGGTCTCTCATCTGGTCTCTTTCTGGTCTCTCTCTGGGTCTCTCTCTGGTCTCTCTCTGGTCTCTGGTCTCTCTCTGGTCTCTTCTGGTTCTCTCTCTTGTCTCTCTCTTGGTCTCCCTCTTGAGAGACCAGAGTGAAAGAGAGAGACCAGAGTGAAAGAGAGAGAGACTAGAGCGAGAGAGACCAGAGTGAAAGAGAGACCAAGAGTGAGAGAGACCAGAGTGAAAGAGCGAGACCAGAGACAAAGAGAGAGTCCAGACTGAAAGAGAGAGACCAGAGTGAAAGAGAGAGACCAGAGAGAAAGAGAGAGACCAGAGGAGCACAGGGACCAGAGAGAAAGAGAGAAACCAGAGTGAAAGAGAGAGAGACCAGAGCGATCAATCCTGTTCTGTTCCTGGTGTATAAACTGTGCTAGACTTTTAAACCGGTCTAACTGTTTCTCAGACTGGATTCATGACGACAGGAAGTTTAATTTAGATAAAAGCTTCAATATTTTGCATAATTGTTCAGTTCTGAAGCTGAGAGTCTCTTCAGAGCTGCAGCTACACACTCTGTTTTAAAAGTTTGACACAGAGAGACACAGACACACACAAAGATACACACACAAACACACACACAGAGCGACACAGACACACACTCACACAAAGACACACACACACACACAGAGAGACACAGACACACACTCACACAAAGACACACACACACACACACAGAGAGACACAGACACACACTCACACAAAGGCACACACACACACACACACACACAGAGAGACACAGACACACACTAACACAAAGACACACACACTCACACAAAGACGCAGACACAAACTCACACAAAGACACACTAATACACACAGACACACACTAACACAAAGACACACACACACACACAGAAACACAGACACAAAGTCACACACACAGACACACACAGACACACACTCACACAAAGATACACTAATACACACACACACACACTCACACAAAGACACACACACACACACACACAGAAACACACACACACACAAAGACACACTCACACAAAGACACACACACACACACACACACACACACAGAAACACACACACAAAGACACACTCACACAAAGAAAGAACTTATAATGAGCCATTAGGGAGTCGGTCACATTAACCTCTGCCTGACAGAAAAGGATTGTGTGGAGACTAAAAACAGACCCAAGACTAAGACTCGGATCAAAACCTGGACCAAGACCTGGACCAAGACCTGGACCAAGACCCTGCAGGACCATGAATATGAATTATATCAGCTGTACCTGTCAATCAAACCTATTAGTGTCTTCATCTTTATTAGTGATAATACATCCTCATCACTTACACCTGGTGTTCCCAGAGGTCTCCCATCACAGTACTAACCAGGTGCTGTCCTGCTTAGCTTCAGAGGTCTGACAGGATCTGACTTTGGGCTGAAGAGAAATGCTATGCTTGCATCTCAATCTGGTCTCTCTCTGGTCCCTCTCTCTGGCCTCAATCTGGTCTGTCTCCGGTCTCTGGTCTCTCTTTCTGGTTTCTCTCTGGTCTCTCATGGTCTCCTTCTGTTCTCTCTCTGGTCTTGCCCTGGTCCCTCTCTGTGGTCTCTCTGTGGTCTCTCTGTGGTCTCTCTGTGGTCCCTCTCTGGTCTCTCTCTGGTCCCTCCCTGGTCCCTCTCTGGTCTTTCTCCGGTCCCTTTCTGGTCCCTCTCTGGTCTCTCACTGGTCTCTTTCTCTCTGGTCCCTCTCTGGTCTCTCTTTCTGGTTTCTCTCCGGTTTCGCTGGTCCCTCTCTCTGGCCTCAATCTGGTCTGTCTCTGGTCTCTTTCTAGTCCCTCCATGGTCCCTCTCTCTGGTCTCTCACTGGTCTCTCTCTGGTCTCTCTCTGGTCTCTCGCTTTGGCCCTTCTCTGGTCCCTCTCTGGTCTCTCTGGTCTCCTGGTCTGAGTGTGTATAACAGTCCTTACTCTCTCTCACATCTGTATTCTCAACACTTACTTCATTCAAATCATGTGAGGATGTGTTTCTGGTCTCTCCTCAGTCACAGCGACACATTTTAATTCAGTTCAGACAAGTTTTTAGAACCTGAGATTAAAACAGTTTCACTTCATTTTTCAGAAACAGAAAATGTTTCTGAAATCCTGGACAGAGTCAGTCCTGGGTCTACAGCCTCAGTCCTGGGTCTACAGCCTCAGTCCTGGGTCTACAGCCTCAGTCCTGGATCTACAGTCTCAG
The DNA here is from genome assembly GCA_964034765.1 of Knipowitschia caucasica. NCBI lineage: Eukaryota > Metazoa > Chordata > Actinopteri > Gobiiformes > Gobiidae > Knipowitschia > Knipowitschia caucasica. The sequence continues at coordinate 3,537,776 of OZ035840.1, read as the reverse complement.
TCCTGGGTCTACAGCCTCAGTCCTGGGTCTACAGCCTCAGTCCTGGGTCTACAGCCTCAGTCCTGGGTCTACAGCCTCAGTCCTGGGTCTACAGCCTCAGTCCTGGATCTACAGTCTCAGTCCTGGGTCTACAGCCTCAGTCCTGGGTCTACAGCCTCAGTCCTGGGTCTACAGTCTCAGTCCTGGATCTACTGTACAGTCTCAGTCCTGGGTCTACAGCCTCAGTCCTGGGTCTACAGCCTCAGTCCTGGGTCTACAGTCTCAGTCCTGGGTCTACAGCCTCAGTCCTGGGTCTACAGCCTCAGTCCTGGATCTACAGTCTCAGTCCTGGGTCTGCAGCCTCAAAATTGACACAGACAGAAGCATGGCACCAGGTGTCACTCCATCGTTCTGGTCCTCACCTGGTTTGGGCGTGAACGCTGTCAGGTCCATGTGACTGTGCTGGTAGTCATGGTGATGGTTACCTGGGAGGAGAGAGAGAAAGGGGCGGGGTTATTCAACAGGAAACAAGAGAGATACCAGAGAGAGAGGGAGCAGAGAGAGACCAGGAAAAGACCAGAGGGAGAGACTGAGACCATAGAGAGACCAGAGAGACCATAGAGAGACCAGACAGAGACCAGACAGAGACCAGACAGAGACCAGAAAGAGACCAGAGAGGGACCCGAGAAAGACCAGAGAGAGACCAGAGGGAGAAACTGAGAGCAGAAAGAGACCAGAGAGAGCCTAAAGAGACCAGAGAGAGAGACTGAGACCAGAAAGAGTCCATAAAGACACCAGGTAAAGACCAGAGGGAGAGAATGAGACCAGAAAGAGACCAGAGAGACCAGAGAGAGATCAGAGAAAGACCAGAGAGAGTGAGACACGGCGTCTTCATGAAAACAAGCAGTCTCTGTGTCGAGATGCTCGCTTTATGGAGGAGAACCTTTGGACTCCAACTGGTTCCTCGTGGTTCCTATGGCCCTTTTTTTCCCCTATTGGTTTCTACTGGTTCCGACTGGTTTCTACTGGTTCCACCTGGTTCCTATAGTTCTTCCCGGTTCCTGGTTGTAGAAATGCGGACCAGGAGGAGCACAGATTTATCTGATGTCTTCGTATGGGTCAGAAGTAACATCACACAAAGCTGCCCTCCTCCAGACCACAGCAGGAAGCCACAGCTGCCCTGGGACAGACCACAGCAGGAAGCCACAGCTGCCCTGGGACAGACCACAGCAGGAAGCCACAGCTGCCCTGGGACAGACCACAGCAGGAGGTGAAGCCACAGCTGCCCTGGGACAGACCACAGCAGGAAGCCACAGCTGCCCTGGGACAGACCACAGCAGGAAGCCACAGCTGCCCTGGGACAGACCACAGCAGGAGGTGAAGCCACAGCTGCCCTGGGACAGACCACAGCAGGAGGTGAAGCCACAGCTGCCCTGGGACAGACCACAGCAGGAGGTGAAGCCACAGCTGCCCTGGGACAGACCACAGCAGGAGGTGAAGCCACAGCTGCCCTGGGACAGACCACAGCAGGAGGTGAAGCCACAGCTGCCCTGGGACAGACCACAGCAGGAGGTGAAGCCACAGCTGCCCTGGGACAGACCACAGCAGGAGGTGAAGCCACAGCTGCCCTGGGGCAGACTACTGCAGGAGGTGAAGCCACAGCTGCCCTGGGGCAGACTGAGGGGGCAGACTGAACAGAGAACTTAAGGTTAATGATCTGGATTCTCAGATCATTCTTTGGAATAAATATTACTGTCTAAAACCAGAACGAGAGAGAGAGACCAGAGAGAGACCAGAGAGAGAGAGACCAGAAAAAGAGAGACCAGAGAGAGACCAGAAAGAGAGAGACCAGAAAGAGAGACCAGAGAGAGACCATAGAGGGGAAGACAAAGTGAGAGAGCAGAAAGAGAGAGTAGAGAGAGAGAGATGACACAGCCTCTTTCTCTTGTTTTCTCTCTGTAACACCAGGTGAATGTTAAACTGGGGACAATCAGAGCCAATACCATAAACAGAGACAATCACGTTTCCTGGTGTGCGTCGCATAAATCAGACACAGGTTTAAAATGAGTAAAAGTTCCAGAGAAAATATCGATTTGTTTCTTGGTCTCCAGATTAAAAATACACTTTTACAAACACACTATTTATTATTAATAGGATCCGTATCTGCGACTGTCTGCACCTCTCTCTGCTGCTACCATCGATTTGGTTTCTGGTGTCTCTCTCTAACATGGTTTTTCCATCCGCCTCCTGCGCCCTGACCTTGTAGAAGACAGAGACCAGAAGGAGACCAAAGAGAGAAAATGTGGTCTCTCTCTGTGCTCTCTGGTTTCTCTTCTGTCTTACTCTGGTCTCTTTGGTCTCACTCTTTTCTCTCTCTGGTCTCCCTCTGGTCTATCTCTTTTCTCTCTCTCTGGTTTCTCTCTGGTTTCTCTATAGTCTCTCTCTGGTCTCTCTCTTACCTCTCTCTGGTTTCTCCAAACACAACTTTCTGAGAGGAAAGGAGAAGGACGGTTTCTCTTGTTTCTGCGACAGTAATGTTCCTTTAAGTGTTTCCATTTTGGACAAAGACCATTGTTGTTCTTTAAACCTCCTCCTCATCCATCAGAGGAGCTGTCGGCCATCTTTGTCTTCATGGTCTGAGCCTGTGAGCGATGGTGTCCCTGATGGTCCATAATGATCTGTATTTGCATGTAAATGTGACGACGTAGCGGCTGCGGCGTGATTAAGACGGGATTATTGTACTAGATAATGATGAGATGGATGAGGACTGTGTGGACTCAAGGGGAGAGGCTTATGGTAATTAGTCACACGGCCACCAGGGGGCGACGGGTTTGGGTGGCGAGACGGGTGTGTGGAGGGGCGAGCATATGTACCAGAGAGAGACAAGTGAGAGGCCAGAGAGAGAGAGACCAGAGAGAGACCAGAGAGAGACCAGAGAGAGAGACCAGAGAGAGACCAGAGAGAGACCAGAGAGAGATCTGAGAGAGACCAGAGAGAGACCAGAGAGAGACCAGAGAGAGACCAGAGAGAGACCAGAGAGAGACCAGAGAGAGATCTGAGAGAGATCTGAGAGAGACCAGAGAGAGATCAGAGAGAGACCAGAGAGATACCAGAGAGACCAGAGAGAGACCAGAGAGAGACCAGAGAGAGATATGAGAGAGACCAGAGAGAGACCAGAGAGGTACCAGAGAGAGACCAGAGAGAGACCAGAGAGACACCAGAGAGAGACCAGAGAGGGACCAGAGAGAGACCAGAGAGAAACCAGAGAGAGACAAGAGAGAGACCAGAAAGGGACCAGAGAGAGACCAGAGAGAGAACTAGAGAGAGACCAGAGAGAGACCAGAAAGGGACCAGAGAGAGGGACCAGAAGAGACACAAGTGAGAAACCAGGGAGAGACACAAGAAGGAGACCAGAGAGATCAGAGAGAGACCAGAGAGAGACCAGAGAGAGACCAGAGAGAGACCAGAGAGTGAATGGAGCCAAAGAAGCAACACTTTGTCCATGAGCACTTTCCTACAGATTGTCACTGATATTAGCTCCAAACAAGAATAAACTAAACCTAGACAGACCTCACTCCTCTGACTCCTGAGGCAGAACCAGAAACCTCTGCTCACATGGTATTTGTCATCGCTCTAAACTTTCACAAATAACTCCACAGCAGCTTATTCATAATCCGTGGCACCAGCAGAGACACGGCTGGTTAGCTCTCCCCCATCCGCTGTAGCCCTGATGGGGGAGAGCCATGGGGGAGTCTGGGGGAGAGAGCCATGGGTGAGTCTTGGGGAGAGAGCCATGGGGGAGTCTGGGGGAGAGAGCCATGGGTGAGTCTGGGGGAGAGAGCCATGGGTGTCTGGGGTAGAGAGTTAGTTTGATTTAACTCAAACCTTCTTCACATTTCTTCATAATAACAGGTTTGGAAACGGGTTAGTCTCTCTTTCTCTCTCGTTCTTTATAGTCTCTCTCTCTCTGTTCTCTCTTTCTGGTGTCTATTGTCTCTCTGGTCTCTTTCTGTTTTTTTCCTGGTATCTCCTTCTATATGGGCTCTCTGTGGTCTCTCTCTGGTCTTCCTCTAGTCTCTCTCTAGTCTCTCTTTGGTCTCTCTCTGGTCTCTTCTGGTCTCTCTCTAGTCTCTCTCTAGTCTCTCTCTGGTCTCTCTCTGGTCTCTTCTGGTCTCTCTCTGGTCTCTCTCTGGTCTCTTCTGGTCTCTCTCTAGTCTCTCTCTGGTCTCTCTCTGGTCTTCCTCTGGTCTCTCGCTGGTCTCCTCTGGTCTCTCTCTAGTCTCTCTCTGGTCTCTTCTGGTCTCTCTCTGGTCTCTTCTTGTCTCTCTCTGGTCTCTTCTGGTCTCTCTCTAGTCTCTCTCTGGTCTCTCTCTGGTCTCTTCTGGTCTCTCTCTGGTCTCTTCTTGTCTCTCTCTGGTCTCTTCTTGTCTCTCTCTGGTCTCTCTCTGGTCTCTTCTGGTCTCTCTCTAGTCTCTCTCTGGTCTCTCTCTGGTCTCTTCTGGTCTCTCTCTGGTCTCTCTCTGGTCTCTCTCTGGTCCTTGGTTTGATCTTACCAAAGTTAAGACACTTCGCAGAACAGTTACGTGAAACTATCGTTCTTAGGAGTGTTTGAGAGACACTGTACAGAAACCTTGCCTCTGACCTCTCCCCCCTCCTCTCTCCCCCCTCCTCTATCCCCCTCTCCTCTCCCCCCTCCTCTCTCCCCCTCCTCTATCCCCCTCTCCTCTCCCCCCTCCCCTCTCTCCCTCTTATTGTAGAGTATTTATAGAAAGTTGTTTGTCCACGTCTCACTTCAGCGCCGTGATAAGCTCCGCCCGCCTCAGCTCCCCAAACCTGTCAAAGCAGCGCTCCTCAAACAGACCGGTCTGAGGAGGTGAGTCCAGCCGACCGGAGCCAATTTACAGCTCTCTCCTCCCAAACATCTGATACCCCCCTCCCTCCTCGTCACCCTCCTCACCCCCTCACCCTCCTCACCCCCTCACCCCCTCACCCTCCTCACACACATTTGGTGCAGAGTCCTGATCGCTCAGACGCAGTAAACAAGTCTTTTAAATCAGGAACTATTCAAAATAATGCGAAAGATTTGAGAGAGAGAGAGCAGAGAGAAAACCCCAGCGAGACGAGAGAGAGACCACAGAGAGAGAGTCCAGAGAGAGACCAGAGAGAAGAGAGAGCAAAGAGAACAGAGAGAGAGTAGAGAGAAAGAGCAGTGAGAGAGATTTGAGAAAGAGACCACAGAGAGAGAGAGAGACCAGGAGGAGAGACTAGACAGAGAGACCAGAGAGAGAAACCAGGGAGGGAGGCCAGAGAGAGAGGCCAGAGAGAGAGACCAGAAGGAGAGACCAGGGAGAGGCCAGAGAGAGACCAGGGAGAGACCAGGGAGAGGTGTAGGGCAAGACACCAGGGAGAAAGAGACCATGAGAGAGGGACCAGAAGGAGAGACCAGAGAGAGGGACCAGGGTGAGGCCAAAGAGAGAGACCAGAGAGAACCCAGAGAAAGAGAGAGAGAACAGGGAGAGAGACACCACGGAGAGAAGAATTAGAGAGATGGTTTATACCAGATGACAAAAACTTGATCACAAACACAAGAGAAAGACAATAAATGATGTATTTTGATTTGATAATTTTTGTGGTTATTGTGATTTCAAAGTATTTTTCTGGAAGACTAAGACTCAGAACTGGACCAAAACCAAACCAGGACCAAGACCAAACCTTACCCCAGGGCCAGACCAAAGCCCAAGGCCACACCAAAAACCCTGAAGCCGACTCGGACTGGAAACAAGGACCAGACACAAGCCAGGACCAGGACTGAGACTCTAACCAAGACCATAAACCCAATACCCGGACCAAAACCAGACCAGACCAGTCCTGGACCAGAGCCTGCTTTGATTGGATGCTGATGTGCCATTTGACAGTGTTTCTGTGACATTAGTCTCTGAGGACGCCGCAGCTCTGTGGGCGACTTCCATTTGTCTAATTTAATAACAGAACATTTAAGACAAACTCTGGAGGGAATCATAATGAACCAGGATCAGGATAATGAGACCAGGCTCTGCACGGCGAGACACGGCGAGACACGGCGAGGCACGGCGAGACACGGCGAGACACGGCCAGCCACGGCGAGGCACGGCGAGGCACGGCGAGACACGGCGAGGCACGGCGAGGCACGGCGAGACACGGCGAGGCACGGCCAGCCACGGCGAGGCACGGCCAGCCACGGCGAGGCACGGCGAGACACGGCGAGACTCGGCGAGACACGGCGAGGCACGGCGAGACACGGCGAGGCACGGCCAGCCACGGCGAGGCACGGCGAGACACGGCGAGACTCGGCGAGACTCGGCGAGGCACGGCGAGACACAGCCAGGTACGGCGAGACTCGGCGAGACACGGCGAGACACGGCCAGGTACGGCGAGACTCGGCGAGGCACGGCGAGACACGGCCAGGTACGGCGAGACTCGGCGAGACACGGCGAGACACGGCCAGGTACGGCGAGACTCGGCGAGACACGGCGAGACACGGCGAGACACGGCGAGACACGGCCAGGTACGGCGAGACTCGGCGAGACTCGGCGAGGCACGGCGAGACACGGCCAGGTACGGCGAGACTCGGCGAGACACGGCGAGACACGGCGAGCGACCGCTGACGACCGAACGGCACGAGAAATATACTCTACACACGTTTGATTAGAATATTATTGGAATTGTATAAATATGGATGGATTTAGGAGACGAGAGAGATCAGAGAGAGAGAGAGAGAGAGAGAGCAAAGAAGAGGGACCTGAGAGAGACTAAGACCAGAGAGACCAGAGAAAGACCAGAGAGAGACCAGAGTGAGACTGGAGAGAGACCAGAGAGAGACCAGAGTGAGACCAGAGTGAGACCAGAGTGAGACCAGAGAGAGACCAGAGAGAGACCAGAGTGAGACCAGCGTGAGACCAGAGTGAGACCAGAGAGAGACCAGAGAGAGACCAGAGTGAGACTGGAGAGAGACCAGAGAGAGACCAGAGTGAGACCAGAGAGAGACCAGAGAGAGACCAGAGAGAGACCAGAGAGAGACCAGAGACAGAGACCAAAGAGAGACTTAGACCAGAGAGACCAGAGAAAGACCAGAGAGAGACCAGAGAGAGACCAGAGTGAGACCAGAGTGAGACCAGAGAGAGACCAGAGAAAGACCAGAGAGAGACCAGAGTGAGACTGGAGAGAGACCAGAGAGAGACCAGAGGGAGACCAGAGAGAGACCAGAGAGAGACCAGAGAGAGACCAGAGAGAGACCAGAGAGAGACCGGAGTGAGACTGGAGTGAGACCAGAGAGAGACCAGAGAGAGACCAGAGTGAGACCAGAGTGAGACCAGAGAGAGACTAGAGAGAGACCAGAGAGAGACCAGAGTGAGACCAGAGTGAGACCAGTGAGAGACCAGAGAGAGACCAGAGAGAGACCAGAGAGAGACCAGAGTGAGACCAGAGTGAGACCAGAGTGAGACCAGAGTGAGACCAGAGTGAGACCAGAGAGAGACCAGAGAGAGACCAGAGTGAGACCAGAGAGAGACCAGAGAGAGACCAGAGAGAGACCAGAGAGAGACCAGAGTGAGACCAGAGAGAGACCAGAGTGAGACCAGAGAGAGACCACAGAGAGACCAGAGATAGACCAGAGTGAGACCAGAGGGAGAGACCAGAGAGAGACCAGAGTGAGACCAGAGTGAGACCAGAGAGAGACCACAGAGAGACCAGAGATAGACCAGAGATAGACCAGAGTGAGACCAGAGTGAGACCAGAGAGAGACCAGAGAGAGACCAGAGTGAGACTGGAGAGAGACCAGAGAGAGACCAGAGTGAGACCAGAGAGAGACCAGAGAGAGACCAGAGAGAGACCAGAGAGAGACCAGAGAGAGACCAGAGACAGAGACCAAAGAGAGACTTAGACCAGAGAGACCAGAGAAAGACCAGAGAGAGACCAGAGAGAGACCAGAGTGAGACCAGAGTGAGACCAGAGAGAGACCAGAGAAAGACCAGAGAGAGACCAGAGTGAGACTGGAGAGAGACCAGAGAGAGACCAGAGGGAGACCAGAGAGAGACCAGAGAGAGACCAGAGAGTGACCAGAGAGAGACCAGAGAGAGACCGGAGTGAGACTGGAGTGAGACCAGAGAGAGACCAGAGAGAGACCAGAGTGAGACCAGAGTGAGACCAGAGAGAGACTAGAGAGAGACCAGAGAGATACCAGAGTGAGACCAGAGTGAGACCAGTGAGAGACCAGAGAGAGACCAGAGAGAGACCAGAGAGAGACCAGAGAGAGACCAGAGAGAGACCAGAGTGAGACCAGAGTGAGACCAGAGTGAGACCAGAGAGAGACCAGAGAGAGACCAGAGTGAGACCAGAGAGAGACCAGAGTGAGACCAGAGAGAGAGACCAGAGTGAGACCAGAGAGAGACCACAGAGAGACCAGAGATAGACCAGAGTGAGACCAGAGGGAGAGACCAGAGAGAGACCAGAGTGAGACCAGAGTGAGACCAGAGAGAGACCAGAGAGAGACCAGAGAGAGACCAGAGAGAGACCAGAGAGAGACCAGAGAGAGACCAGAGAGAGACCAGAGAGAGACCAGAGAGAGACCAGAGTGAGCCCAGAGAGAGAGACCAGAGAGAGACCAGAGAGAGAGAGACCAGAGAGAGACCAGAGAGAGAGACCAGAGAGAGAGACCAGAGTGAGCCCAGAGAGAGACCAGAGAGAGAGACCAGAGAGAGAGCAGCATCAGTCACAGCAGATCTTCTGTGATACCTCTGACATTCCGTCGGCTCCACATGTTTTTTAATAAGAGCAAAACACCTGAAAATGAATGACGTTGGCATTTAAGAAGAAAGCGTTTACAGGGTCTGTGTGAAATATGGTCTCGTTCTGCAGTGACAGGACCAGCAGGAGTCTGAGGAGACACGGGACCAGAGAGGAACCCACAGATTTGACAAATAACCAGTCCACAAAGTCTCCGTCGACGTCATGGAAGAAGCCGTAAAACACATATCTGACATCAGTCCAAGATGGCCGCCTATTGTTTGAAATGAAAAGCTCGTAATCAAAACATCTCTGAGCGTTTGGGAGTTTGGACGAAAAACCGGTGAGTTCTCAGCGTAGTCACTGGTTCTCGAAAGATCCTGTCTGATAAAATGCCACAATGCAAAACAAAAGAACCAGTTTTTTTTACCATAAAAACCCAGGCTGACTGTTTCTCCGACTGAGAGAGAGAGACCTGGGCTGGTGTGGCAGAACGACTCGGCCTTTAACCCGCCCTGATGTAATCTTTATGTCAGAGCCTGTTCCAACCATTGGAAAAATCATGGTCTCTCTCTGGTCTCTCTCTCTGGTCTCTCACTGGTCTCTCACTGGTCTCTCTCTGGTCTCTCTCTCTGGTCTCTCACTGGTCTCTCTCTGGTCTCTCTCTCTGGTCTCTCACTGGTCTCTCACTGGTCTCTCTCTCTGGTCTCTCACTGGTCTCTCTCTGGTCTCTCTCTCTGGTCTCTCACTGGTCTCTCTCTGGTCTCTCTCTCTGGTCTCTCTCTGGTCTCTCTCTCTGGTCTCACTCTGGTCTCTCTCTGGTCTCTCTCTGGTCTTTCTCTGCTCTCTCTCTGGTCTCTCTCTGGTCTCTCTCTGGTCTCTCTCTCTGGTCTCTCTCTGGTCTCTCTCTCTGTTCTCTCTCTCTGGTCTCTCTCTGGTCTCTCTCTCTCTGGTCTCTCTCTGGTCTCTCTCTGGTCTCTCTCTGGTCTCTCTCTGGCCTCTCTCTGGTCTCTCTCTGGTCTCTCTCAGGTCTCTCTCTCTGGTCTCTCTCTGGTCTCTCTCTGGTCTCTCTCTGGTCTCTCTTTGGTCTCTCTCTGGTCTCTCTCTGGTCTCTCTCTCTGGTCTCTCTCTGGTCTCTCTCTGGTCTCTCTCTGGTCTCTCTCTCTGGTCTCTCTCTGGTCTCTCTCTGGTCTCTCTCAGGTCTCTCTCTCTGGTCTCTCTCTGGTCTCTCACTGGTCTCTCACTGGTCTCTCTCTGGTCTCTCTCTCTGGTCTCTCACTGGTCTCTCTCTGGTCTCTCTCTCTGGTCTCTCACTGGTCTCTCACTGGTCTCTCTCTCTGGTCTCTCACTGGTCTCTCTCTCTGGTCTCTCACTGGTCTCTCTCTGGTCTCTCTCTCTGGTCTCTCTCTGGTCTCTCTCTCTGGTCTCACTCTGGTCTCTCTCTGGTCTCTCTCTGGTCTCTCTCTGGTCTCTCTCTGGTCTCTCTCTGGTCTCTCTCTGGTCTCTCTCGGGTCTCTCTCCGGTCTCTCTCTGGTCTCTCTCTCTCTGGTCTCTCTCTGGTCTCTCTCTGGTCTCTCTCTGGTCTCTCTCTGGTCTTTCTCTGCTCTCTCTCTCTGGCCTCTCTCTGGTCTCTCTCTGGTCTCTCTCAGGTCTCTCTCTCTGGTCTCTCTTTGGTCTCTCTCTGGTCTCTCTCTGGTCTCTCTCTCTCTGGTCTCTCTCTGGTCTCTCTTTGGTCTCTCTCTGGTCTCTCTCTGGTCTCTCTCTGGTCTCTCTCTGGTCTCTCTCTCTCTGGTCTCTCTCTCTGGTCTCTCTCTGGTCTCTCTCTGGTCTCTCTCTCTCTGGTCTCTCTCTGGTCTCTCTCTGGTCTCTCTCTGGTCTCTCTCTGGTCTCTCTCTGGTCTCTCTGGTCTCTCTCTGGTCTCTCTCAGGTCTCTCTCTCTGGTCTCTCACTGGTCTCTCTCTGGTCTCTCTCTCTGGTCTCTCTCTGGTCTCTCTCTCTGGTCTCTCTCTGGTCTCTCTCTGGTCTCTCTCTGGTCTCTCTCGGGTCTCTCTCTCGGGTCTCTCTCTGGTCTCTCTCTCTCTGTCTCTCTCTGGTCTCTCTCTGGTCTCTCTCTGGTCTCTCTCTCTCTGGTCTCTCTCTGGTCTCTCTCTGGTCTCTCTGATCTCTCTCTGGTCTCTCTCAGGTCTCTCTCTCTGGTCTCTCTCTGGTCTCTCTCTGGTCTCTCTGGTCTCTCTCTGGTCTCTCTCAGGTCTCTCTCTCTGGTCTCTCTCTGGTCTCTCACTGGTCTCTCTCTGGTCTCTCTCTCTGGTCTCTCTCTGGTCTCTCTCTCTGGTCTCACTCTGGTCTCTCTCTGGTCTCTCTCTGGTCTCTCTCTCTGGTCTCTCTCTGGTCTCTCTCGGGTCTCTCTCAGGTCTCTCTCTGGTCTCTCTCTCTCTGGTCTCTCTCTGGTCTCTCTCTGGTCTCTCTCTGGTCTCTCTCTGGTCTCTCTCTGGCTCTCTCTCTGGTCTCTCTCTGGTCTCTCTCGGGTCTCTCTCTCTGGTCTCTCTCTCTGGTCTCTCTCTCTGGTCTCTCTCTGGTCTCTCTCTGGTCTCTCTCTCTGGTCTCTCTCTGGTCTCTCTCTGGTCTCTCTCTCTGGTCTCTCTCTCTGGTCTCTCTCTGGGTCTCTCTCTGGTCTCTCTCTGGTCTCTCTCTGGTCTCTCTCTGGTCTCTCTCTGGTCTCTCTCTGGTCTCTCACTGGTCTCTCTCTTGGTCTCTCTCTGGTCTCTCTCTCTGGTCTCTCTCTGGTCTCTCTCTGGTCTCTCTCTCTGGTCTCTCTCTGGTCTCTCTCTGGTCTCTCTCTGGTCTCTCTCTGGTCTCTCTCGTCTCTCTCTGGTCTCTCTCTGGTCTCTCTCTGGTCCCTCTCTGGTCTCTCTCTGGTCCCTCTCTGGTCTCTCTCTGGTCTCTCTCTGGTCTCTCTCTGGTGTCTCTCTGGTCTCTCTCTGGTGTCTCTCTGGTCTCTCTCTGGTCTCTCTCTGGTCTCTCTCTGGTCTCTCTCTGGTCCTTCTCTGGTCTCTCTCTGGTCCCTCTCTGGTCTCTCTCTGGTCTCTCTCTGGTCTCTCTCTGGTCTCTCTCTGGTCCCTCTCTGGTCTCTCTCTGGTCTCTCTCTGGTCTCCTCTCTGGTCTCTCTCTGGTCCCTCTCTGGTCTCTCTCTGGTCTCTCTCTGGTCTCTCTCTGGTCCCTCTCTGGTCTCTCTCTGGTCCCTCTCTGGTCTCTCTCTGGTCTCTCTCTGGTCTCTCTCTGGTCCCTCTCTGGTCTCTCTCTGGTCCCTCTCTAGTCCCTCTCTGGTCTCTCTCTGGTGTCTCTCTGGTCTCTCTCTGGTCTCTCTCTGGTCTCTCTCTGGTCCCTCTCTGGTCTCTCTCTGGTCTCTCTCTGGTCTCTCTCTGGTCTCTCTCTGGTCTCTCTCTGTTCCCTCTCTGGTCTCTCTCTGGTCCCTCTCTGGTCTCTCTCTGGTCTCTCTCTGGTCTCTCTCTGGTCCCTCTCGGGTCTCTCTCTGTGGTCTCTCTCTGGTCTCTCTCTGGTCTCTCTCTGGTCTCTCTCTGGTCTCTCTCTGGTCCCTCTCTGGTCTCTCTCTGGTCTCTCTCTGGTCTGTCTCTGGTCTCTCTCTGGTCTCCTCTCTGGTCTCTCTCTGGTCTCTCTCTGGTCTCTCTCTGGTCTCTCTCTGGTCCCTCTCTGGTCTCTCTCTGGTCCCTCTCTGGTCTCTCTCTGGTCTCTCTCTGGTCTCTCTCTGGTCCCTCTCTGGTCCCTCTCTCTGGTCCCTCTCTGGTCTCTCTCTGGTGTCTCTCTGGTCTCTCTCTGGTCTCTCTCTGGTCCCTCTCTGGTCCCTCTCTGGTCCCTCTCTGGTCTCTCTCTGGTCCCTCTCTGGTCCCTCTCTGGTCTCTCTCTGGTGTCTCTCTGGTCTCTCTCTGGGGTCTCTCTGGTCTCTCTCTGGTCTCTCTCTGGTCTCTCTCTGGTCTCTCTCTGGTCCTTCTCTGGTCTCTCTCTGGTCCCTCTCTGGTCTCTCTCTGGTCTCTCTCTGGTCTCTCTCTGGTCTCTCTCTGGTCCCTCTCTGGTCTCTCTCTGGTCTCTCTCTGGTCTCTCTCTGGTCCTCCTCCCTCTCCTTCCAGTGTCTCTGAGGTGAAGTAGTCGTTCTCACACACTGCATATGAGGTTCTCTCTCCTCACTCCCCTCTTCCTCCCTCCCTCCCCCTCCCTCCCCCCTCCTCCCCCCTCCTCCCTCTCCCTCCCCCCTCCTCCCTCCTCCCTCCCCTCTTCCCCCCCCCCCCCCCCCCCCCCCCCCCCCCCTTCCTCCCCCTTCCTCCCCCTCCAGTGTCTCTGAGGTGAAGTAGCAGTTCTCACAAACTGCATATTTGGCTTCAGTTCAATCTTGTGTTAATTAACCCCAGTGTCCTCCGGCTGCAGAGGATCCCCTGAGATCACCGCAGACTCAGGTGAAAGAGCCGCACACCCAAGCCTCATCTTCATCATCTTCATCATCACCATCTTCATCTTCATCATTGTATTTGTCGCTTTAGTGAAGGACGACTTTCACTTCTGACACTCACCTTCAGATTTACAGATTAACAATAAACAAAACTGTAGAAAATGAAGCAGCAGAAGTGAGTATTAGTGTCATGTTAACAGAAGAAGACAAGAAGGATATCAAAGGTCTCTCCCTGGTCTCTCTCTCTCTGGTTTCTCCCTGGCCTGTCTCTCTGGTCTCTCTCTGGCCTCTCTCTAGTCTCTCTCTGGTCTCTCTCTGGTCTCTCTATGGTCTCTCTCTAGTCTCTCTCTGGTCTCTCTCTGGTCTCTCTCTGGTCTCTCTTTGGTCTCTCTCTGGCCTCTCTCCCTGGTCTCTCTCTGGTCTCTCTCTGGTCTCTCTCTGGTCTCTCTTTGGTCTCTCTCTGGCCTCTCTCCCTGGTCTCTCTCTCTCTGGTCTCTCTCTCCTGTCAAAGTAACTTTGTTAAATGGTTAATAACACATATCATACTTTTGATAAACTTGTAGAGTTCATCAAGAGTCCTCTTCCTCCCCCCCTCACCCACTCCTCACCTCCCCTCACCGTCCTCCCCCCTCCTCCCCCCTACTCACCCCTCCTCTCCCCCTCCTCACGCCCTCCTCACTCCCTCCTCACCCCTCCTCACTCCCTCCTCACCCCGCCTCACTCCCTCCTCCCCCCTACTCACCCCTCCTCACCCCCTCCTCACCCCGCCTCACTCCCCCCTCCTCTCCCCCTCCTCACGCCCTCCTCCCCCCTCCTCACCCCTCCTCTCCCCCTCCTCTCCCCCTCCTCACGCCCTCCTCACGCCCTCCTCACGCCCTCCTCACTCCCCTCCTCCCCCCTACTCCCCCCTCCTCACCCCTCCTCTCCCCCTCCTCACGCCCTCCTCACTCCCTCCTCACCCCCTCCTCACCCCGCCTCACTCCCTCCTCCCCCCTCCTCTCCCCCTCCTCACGCCCTCCTCCCCCCTCCTCTCCCCCTCCTCTCCCCCTCCTCACGCCCTCCTCACCCCGCCTCACTCCCTCCTCCCCCCCTACTCACCCCTCCTCTCCCCCTCCTCTCCCCCTCCTCACTCCCTCCTCACCCCGCCTCACTCCCTCCTCCCCCCCTACTCCCCCCCTCCTCACCCCTCCTCTCCCCCTCCTCACGCCCTCCTCACTCCCTCCTCACCCCCTCCTCACCCCGCCTCACTCCCTCCTCCCCCCTCCTCTCCCCCTCCTCATGCCCTCCTCCCCCCTCCTCACCCCTCCTCTCCCCCTCCTCTCCCCCTCCTCACCCCTCCTCCCCCCTCCTCACCCCTCCTCTCCCCCTCCTCACCTCTTCCCCCCTCCTCCCCCCTCCTCCCCCCTCCTCACACCTCCTCCCCCCTCGTCACCCCTCCTCTCCCCCTCCTCACCTCTTCCCCCCTCCTCCCCCCTCCTCACCCCTCCTCTCCCCCTCCTCACCTCTTCCCCCCTCCTCCCCCCTCCTCACCCCTCCTCTCCCCCTCCTCACCTGGGCCACTTATCTCTGACTCAGAGAAGGTCAAAGCAAAGACACAAACAGCCCGAGTCCTGAACCTGGAGTGGATCTGTCCTGAAGGATGTCCGCATGACTGGACCAGCGACAGGAAGCTTCCGGACCGTTCCGGACCGTTCCCAAGGTGACCGCCCAGAAGTTATATCCGCCAAATATCACAGAGAATATGTTTGAGAAGTTACACAACTACGTGATATCTTTTTTACCAATCAGCAATTTGTTTTGAGTCTTTCAATAGTCTCTCTCTGGTCCCCCTCTGTTCTCTTCAGTCTCCCTCAGGTCTCTCTAGTCTCTCTCTGGTCTCTCTCTGGTCCCCCTCTGTTCTCTCTAGTCTCTCTCTGGTCCCCCTCTAATCTCTCTCTGGTCCCCCTCTAGTCTCTCTCTGGTCCCCCTCTGTTCTCTCTAGTCTCTCTCTGGTCCCCCTCTGTTCTCTCTAGTCTCTCTCTGGTCCCCCTCTATCTCTCTCTGGTCCCCCTCTAGTCTCTCTAGTCTCTCTCTGGTCCCCCTCTAGTCTCTCTCTGGTCCCCCTCTGTTCTCTCTAGTCTCTCTCTGGTCCCCCTCTATCTCTCTCTGGTCCCTCTCTAGTCTCTCTAGTCTCTCGCTGGTCTAGTCTCTCTCTGGTCACCCTCTAGTCTCTCTGGTCCCCCTCTAATCTCTCTCTGGTCTAGTCTCTCTCGTCACCCTCTAGTCTCTCTAGTCTCTCTCTGGTCCCCCTCTAGTCTCTCTAGTCTCTCGCTGGTCTAGTCTCTCTCTGGTCACCCTCTAGTCCCTCTCTGGTCTAGTCTCTCTCGTCACTCTCTAGTCTCTCTAGTCTCTCGCTGGACCCCCTCTAATCTCTCTCTGGTCTAGTCTCTCTCTGGTCCCCCTCTAATCTCTCTCTGGTCTAGTCTCTCTCTGTTCTCTCTAGTCTCTCTCTGTTCTCTCTGCTCTCTCTCTGTTCTCTCTAGTCTCTCTCTGGTCCCACTCTGCTCTCTCTCACACGGCTCTTTCTAATCTCTTCATTTGTTAGAATATTGGGACTTCTTGTTGGCTGCTACTGGTCCGGGTCTAATGGAGGATCCTCAGACCAGATTTGAACAGACTGAGTCACTGGTCTGGAAGTACAGGGCTGCTAAGTGCTTCGAGGGCAGAGGTGAAGCGGACGGAAGCTCTGAACAAACCGGATCATTGCGAGACGACCGGGAGCAGGGGGTGAGGGGGTGAGGAACGTGGGGGAGAGAGGGGAGGGTTTTGTTTATGTGTGTTTGTGTGAGATACTTGCAATGAATAGTTTATGCTGCGTTTACCTGTCTTCACTCAATGGGTTTTAAATTATAGTTCATGTTTATGTCTCAATAGTCTCTCTCTGGTCTCTCTCTCTGGTTTCTCTCTGGTCTGTCTCTGTAGTCTCTCTCTGGTCTCTCTCACTCTAGTCTCTCTCTAGTCTCTCTATGGGCTCTCTCTCTAGTTTCTCTCTGGTCTCTCTCTGGTTTCTCTCTGGTCTCTTTCTCTAGTCTCCCTCTGGTTTCTCTCTCTCTGGTCTCTCTCTGGTTTCTCTCTCTCTGGTCTCTCTCTCTGGTCTCTCTCTGGTTTCTCTCTCTGGTTTCTCTCTGGTCTGTCTCTGTAGTCTCTCTCTGGTCTCTCTCACTCTAGTCTCTCTCTAGTCTCTCTCTGGTCTCTCTAGTTTCTCTCTGGTTTCTCTCTCTCTGATCTCTTTCTCTAGTCTCCCTCTGGTTTCTCTCTCTCTGATCTCTTTCTCTAGTCTCCCTCTGGTTTCTCTCTCTCTGGTCTCTCTCTAATCTACACATTGACATCTCCGGCTGATATTGTGAATATTCCTGGTGTCCTGAAGGAGCAGACGCAGGAAAAACCATGTGACCTAACGCTCTTATGGTCCTCATCGATTTCCAATATCCTCCTGGTTCCAAAGCCTGGGATCATTACACGGCGAGAACAACATGGCCACGCCCCAAGATCAGGATGGACGTCCTGCACCTCCTCGTTTGTCTCCATGTCCCCTCTGGGCTCCCGTAGCACCAGGAGGTCACCACTGCATCAGGCTGACAGGGACAGAGAGGAGGAGAGGTGAGAGGGGAGGGGGGAGGTGATAGAGGAGGGGGGGCAAGGGGCAGGTCAGGGCGAAAGGGAGATTTATAAGCAAAGGAGGGAGAGAGAGGAGAGGAAAGGAAAGAAGGGGAGAGGAGGAGACTGGGAGATTTATCAGCAGAGGAGGGGAGGGAGAGGAGAGGAGAGGAGGACAATGGATAAAAAGAGGAGAGGAGAGGAGGACAATGGATAGAAAGAGGAGAGGAGGAGGGGAGGGATGGGATAGGAGACATAGGGCAAATGGGAGATTTATCAGCAGATGAGGGAGAGAGAGGAGGGGAGGGGATGATAGGAGACTTAGGGTGAGCAGAGGAGAGGAGATGAGAGGGAGGAGACATGGGGAGAGGAAGGAGGTCAGGGCGAATGGGAGATTAATCAGTGGATGAGGGGGAGAGAGGGGGAGGGGTGAGGGGCAGGTCAGGGCAAATGGGAGATTGAGAGAGGAAAGAAGAGACAGAGGGAGGAGTCCTCACTGACTCCGCCCTCTGCACTGACCCCTCCCTCTACACTGACTCCTCCCTCTTCCTTCTGCACTGACTCCTCCCTCTACACTGACTCCTCCCCCTCTACACTGAGGCTGTATCCGAATGTCCACACTATACCCTATATAGTGCACTATATAGTGGTCACGCCATTTTGTAGGGGTGTCCGAATGTCCAGAGAGAAAAAGTAGTGCACTGGAATTTTCCCACAATGCATCTCGAAAATGTAGTGAGCAGCGATGGTCACTATACGGAAGTAAAATGGCGGAGGCAGCGAGAGACGTGTTGGAAGAGGAGCAACACATGAGCTATAAATGTGAGTTTTTAATCATCATAAATTTGTAAATGTGTCAACCGTGATATATTGTTGACGATAAGCTGCCAAAATACACATTTGAATACCATTGCCTTTTACTGCGAAACAACGTACCAATGTTATGCCGCGAAAGTGTTAGCATTTTCGCATATCATAACATTAACATCTAAAGCGAACGCTACAGAAACGGGTCACTGGTGGTCAGTCATTAATGTTATTAAAGCACTTGTGTTATATGTATAGCATTTATTGTGTGTTTAATGTTTTTTAAAGGGACAGACACTGATGTGGAGAGACTCATCTGACTGCGGGTGAAAAATTTGCATCGGCGGCTGGATGGGAGTATGACCATTATGAATAAATACTTATTCAAAAAACGTCTACTCATATTCAAATGTTTTTATGTATCGTTACTTTAGGGCAGTAATAAAGGAAATGGGGCTGAGCCGCCTGATCAGCCCTGCCAGAGCGGCCAAGAAGTGGGAGAACCTGAAAAAGACCTACAAGGTTTGTTTCTTTGAAGCTAATTTGTGAAGCATATATTATATAAAACTCACTGTTTTAAGGAGCTCAGACAGCCACGGACAGGGACAGGGACAGAAGGAGGGGAGCCTACCGCCATATCTTGGAAGTGGTACTCCCTCATGGATGAGGCAATAGGCAGCAGGCCATCCGTGCAGCCTCCCTGTCTGATTGCCTCATCCATGGGGGAGGGCGTTTCCACATCTGTGGAACAACCCCCTGCCCTCGTACAGCCAGAGGAGGTATTTTGATAAGTGTAGTTTGAACTATATGCATATCGACATACAATGATGAACACTATTTACACACAAAAAATTTAATCAACTAGACATTTGTAAAGAAAACTATACATACATTCAACAATTTCTTTTCAGATATTTACATATTCAATTGTTTTTGTTTTTATTTAAATAGGCCAAAACACAGATTATTCAAACATTTAATTAATAGTCGTGGTCCCGAAGAGCTGGTAGCCTGGCCCTTGGGGTGGAAAGTGCTGCTGCCATCCGTCCACACAGCTCCTGTCCACACAGCTCCTGTCCACACAGCTCCTGTCCACACAGCTCCTGTCCACACAGCTCCTGTCCACACAGCTCCTGTCCACGCAGCTCCTGTCCACACAGCTCCTGTCCACACAGCTCCTGTCCACGCAGCTCCTGTCCACACAGCTCCTGTCCACACAGCTCCTGTCCACACAGCTCCTGTCCACACAGCTCCTGTCCACACAGCTCCTGTCCACACAGCTCCTGTCCACACAGCTCCTGTCCACACAGCTCCTGTCCACACAGCTCCTGTCCACACAGCTCCTGTCCACACAGCTCCTGTCCACACAGCTCCTGTCCACACAGCTCCTGTCCACACAGCTCCTGTCCACACAGCTCCTGTCCACACAGCTCCTGTCCACACAGCTCCTGTCCACACAGCTCCTGTCCACACAGCTCCTGTCCACACAGCTCCTGTCCACACAGCTCCTGTCCACGCAGCTCCTGTCCACGCAGCTCCTGTCCACGCAGCTCCTGTCCACGCAGCTCCTGTCCACACAGCTCCTGTCCACACAGCTCCTGTCCACACAGCTCCTGTCCACACAGCTCCTGTCCACACAGCTCCTGTCCACACAGCTCCTGTCCACACAGCTCCTGTCCACACAGCTCCTGTCCACACAGCTCCTGTCCACACAGCTCCTGTCCACACAGCTCCTGTCCACACAGCTCCTGTCCACACTGCTGATCAGGCTGGTGCTGCTGATGCTGGTCCTGCTCATCATCAGGCCCTGGCTCCTCTTCCACTGGCTCCCAGAGATCACCATCGCTGACGCAGATGTTGTGCAGGATGGCGCAACAGGCAGTCACCTCGACTGCAAAGGTGGGTTGGACTTCCAGTGCCTTGAAAAAAATGGATCGCCATCTTGCTTTCATCATACCAAACGCTCTCTCTATTACAGATCGTGCCCGTGCATGGTGCCGGTTGAAGCGGGCTTCCACTGGGCTCCAAACAGGCTCTCTGTATGGAGGGAGGAGTGTGATGGGCTGACGGAGGCAAGGCTAGCCACCATCCCCAAGGAGGACGTGTCCATTTGGGGGATAGAGCCGGTGGACGTAGAGGGGGCTGTTTTTAAGCACTCGAGAATCGTGCACAGATCCGGGGTAGCCAACAAACAAATCAAGAAATAAGCCACGGTGATTACACACAGCCTGCATTTGAATGGAATAAAACAATTTCCTGTTAAAATAACACTGTGCATTTTCTTGAAGGGGCTTTATTCTGATGTGGCAGCCGTCGATGCTCCCCACAACATTATTGAGAGCAGCTGATCCAGCCAGCAACTGAAACCCAGCTGCAACTTGGGGAAGTTCCTCCAGGGAAGGGAAATGAATTATTTGGCCACGCATTTGAAGGATCTGGTTGGCCACCCTGTGGATCACATCGTGGACTGTGGACTGGGGCATGTCCAATGCCCTGGCGACAACACGGTACGCGGTGCCACTGGCCAACCAAAAGAGGAAGACCAAAACCTCCATGTCCTGGCTCCAGCCCTGGTGATGAGCACTCCTCAGGTGGCTAACCAGACGGGTGATGGTGGTTCGAGTGAGACGAAAATCGGGGCGAAGGTCAGACTGGCCATTTAAGTACATGCTGAGTAGGGGTACATGGTGGTTCAGTCGGCAGTACACCGGTGGTTCACCCTAAAACAAAACAAAAATTATCTTAAACTTAATATGATACTTCTAGATTCATTTTTTAATTCTGTATCTGCACTTTTAGTTATGAGTGCAGACACAGGAATAAGTACTCATTTTTCATTTTGAGATTTAAAAATGTAAATAAAAATGAAGAGTATATAGCTGAAGTCATGTTCTTTTGTGCCCTGGCATTGATTTTGCCAAATGTATTGTGTGTTGCAGGGAGCTGGAGCTGCCCTGAGACAACTGAAGTAGAAACCCTCACTACATCACTCGCACCTAATAACACACAAAAAAATCACAGAAGCCCTGTGCCCCATGGCCAAGCAAATTCTATTGTTTAATGATTAAGTACTCATTTTTCATTTAGAAAAAATGAGTACTTAATCCATTTCCCTTGCTATGGTTTTGTGTTCTTTCAACCAATAAAATATTTTAATGTTCTTGCATTTTAAGTGAGTGTGTCTATACAATGTGTTTTCTTGTTGAAATATGTCTAAATGTATATGACTAATGTGTTTCTCATTGACTGAGAATAGTATTTTTAATTAGTAAGTACACCAAAAGTACTATAATTTACCCAGTAGATGGTGCTAATGCTATATAGACAAAGGACGAATACAATACTTACACGACGCCTTGCTAATGAACGAAGAGCCATTCTCCTCCTCCGCCTCATCGCCTGTCTTCGCCTTCTCTCTGTTCGGCGGTTTTTAATTCGCATTATGAGAAGTTTTATAATTGTTAACAAAAACACCGCAAAATTCAGTGGAGGTGCCATTTCACCAGTGTTAGAGGAGCTGGTCAGGTGGCGAAAATATGAAAGACGTTAAGCGAATAAGTCAACCAAAATTCATAAATATGAATATAAATTGTAAAAACATTTTATACATGTATATTAGACAAATATTGATATTTTAATATACTTTTATTTAT
The DNA here is from genome assembly GCA_964034765.1 of Knipowitschia caucasica. Lineage (NCBI taxonomy): Eukaryota > Metazoa > Chordata > Actinopteri > Gobiiformes > Gobiidae > Knipowitschia > Knipowitschia caucasica. The sequence continues at coordinate 3,516,482 of OZ035840.1, read as the reverse complement.
ATATAAAATTATATTGATCCAATGACGTGTGATGTGGGCCGCGGCTAAAAATAGTGTGCATGTGTCCGAATTGCCAACAGAATGAGTGCACTGACTCACTCACTCAGTCGCTATATAGTCCCGAACTATATAGTGAGTGAGTGAATAGGGTATAGTGTGGACATTCGGATACAGCCTGACTCTTCCCTCTTCACTGACTCCTCCCTCTATACTGACTCCTCCCCCTCTACACTGACTCCTCCCCCTCTACACTACTCCTCCCTCTACACTAACTCCTCCCTCTGCACTGACTCCTACCCCTCTACACTAACTCCTCCCTCTGCACTGACTCCTACCCCTCTACAATGACTCCTCCCTCTGCACTGACTCCTACCCCTCTACAATGACTCCTCCCTCTCCACTGACTCCTCCCCCTCTACACTGACTCCTCCCCCTCTACACTGACTCCTCCCTCTACACTGACTCTTCCCACTCCACTGACTCCTCCCTCTATACGGACTCCTCCCTCTACACTGACTCCTCCCCCTCTACACTGACTCCTCCCTCTATACGGACTCCTCCCTCTACACTGACTCCTCCCCCTCTACACTGACTCCTCCCTCTACACTGAGTCTTCCCTCTCCACTGACTCCTCCCTCTATACGGACTCCTCCCTCTACACTGACTCCTCCCCCTCTACACTGACTCCTCCCTCTACACTAACTCCTCCCTCTGCACTGACTCCTACCCCTCTACACTGACTCCTCCCTCTGCACTGACTCCTCCATCTACACTGACTCCTCCCTCTGCACTGACTCCTCCATCTACACTGACTGCTCCCCCTCTACACTGACTCCTCCCTCTCCACTGACTCCTCCCCCTCTACACTGACTCCTCCCTCTCCACTCTTGTACCTGTGCTGATCATGGCTCCATTTAATCAGAGCCTCTCAGTTCTGTGCAGCTCAAGCTACTATTAGAGCAGCAACCCACCTCCTCCCCATCACCGCCTCTTCAGTGGAGAGTCATGTCAAGTCCAGGTTCTAGGCCCCCGGGGGTCGCAAGCTCACCATTTCTATCAAACTCCCTCCTGCGGACTCATGCAGGGTTCCCGCCGGGGTCTAATCCAAACTTAACTATGAACATATTAGTCTCAATCTCAGTCTGCTGGTGTTTTGTCACGCATCTCGACTATACATATTCCAACACAACCTTCGTCTCGAGTCTTTCCAGATTGAAATAGGACCAAGATTACACAACTCTCTGCAAACTCAACACAAACTCAACAGACTCAAAAGACCTCATCTCCATCTTCTTCCTCAACCCCCTGTGTGTAAATCCGTGACACCAGCTTTCCTCCATCAAAGTCTTCCTCACTTTTATTTCTTTATTTCCATTTGAATCCAATTAGCGCCAATGTCATTCCCCGGAGTCTGCGCGACGAGAGGACGAGCAGATAATTGGTGTGAAATGAACAAAAGTTGAGCAAAAGAAGAGGCCAGTTTTGGGGAACGCCCTGTGCCTAAAGATGGAAGAAGAAGAAGAAGAAGAGGCTGTTACTCTATTCTGCCGTTTTACAAGAATCGGATATTTAGAGTTTCATGCTCAGACAGGAACGGAAGAAAGAGCGTCTGTGCAGAGAGCGTTGGCTAATTTCCATAATGCTGTCTCTCTCTGGTCTCTCTGGTCTCTGTGGTCTCTGTGGTCTCTCTCTGGTCTCTGTGGTCACTGTGGTCTCTCTCTGGTCTCTGTGGTCTCTGTGGTCTCTCTCTGGTCTCTTTCTGGTCACTGTGGTCTCTCTCTGGTCTCTCTCTGGTCACTGTGGTCTCTCTCTGGTCACTGTGGTCTCTCTCTGGTCTCTGTGGTCTCTGTGGTCTCCCTGGTCTCTCTCTGATCTCTCTCCCTCTGGTCTCTTTTTCTGGTCACTCTCTCTGGGCCCTCTGTGGCCTCTCTCTGGTCTCTCTGGTTTCTGTGGTCTCTCTCTGGTTTCTGTGGTCTCTCTCTGGTCTCTGTGGTCTCTCTCCGGACTCCCCATGTGTTCTCTCTCTAGTCTCTCTCTGGCCTCTCTCGTGTCTCCCTGGTCTCTTTTTCTGGTCTCTCTTTCTAGTCACTCTCTCTGGGCCCTCTGTGGCTTCTCTCTGGTCTCTCTCTGAACTCGTTCTCTCTCTGGTCTCTCTGTGGTCTCTGTCTCTCTCTTTGGTCTTTCTCCGAACTCTCTCTCTCTGGTATCTCTCTCTGGTTGTTCTCTCTGGTCTCTCCCTCTGGACTCTCTCTGGTCTCAGTATAGTCCTGGTTTTGACTTCCATGCTCCTGTAACAGTGTGATGTCATTATACCATTATGACATCACACTCACTGCCGTTTTTTTGTCTTTAAAACAAAAGTAATGAACGTTTGAAAAAAAAATAAAAATTCTACAGCTCCCTCTGGTGGTGGCACAGGGATAAGGCAGGCCAACAAACACGCCTCTTTAAATTCATTTCTACTGTAGATATTATTGCACATTAAAAACAGTTATTGTGTTATCACATACAACATGATCATTTAATAATGCATCATTCGTCTGCCGTGAAACCGAGACAGTCGACAGCTTTAGTGTTTACGATTTCAGATCTGAGCTGCAGTAAACTTTGTGTCACGGAGACATTTGAGGTGTTTTTAACTTTCTGTAGTTTCTGCGATCGTCCTGTTTCTCTGACACTGAACCATCTGTGGCTCTGTCTCTGATGGGACCACTGTAAAGATAACAAACACATAACATATTATTATCGTATTTTTATCCTTATTTTGATCTAAAATAAGCTACATTTGTTATATTTGTGTATTGCCCAAAGTCACAGCAGCAGTCGTCTCTGAGGACCGTACAACAAGTACAAGTACCTTAACTTGAATACTTCGCGATGCCAATACGAGTACTGCATTGTGTTATCCCGGTGATTTTGTCAAACTAACACAACTGAAATCTAAAATGTGTTATTTCTCATTTCATCAATAAGAAAATGATTTAACAGTTAAACATTTAGCAATTGTTTTAGCAGTCAACATCAAGAGCCACTGTCATATCTCACTCGTAAAAATGCTAACATGTATGACATTTATCAACATGTATGACATTTATCAACATGTATGGACATTTATCAACATGTATGACATTTATCAAAATGTATGGACATTTATCAACATGTATGACATTTATCAACATGTATGACATTTATCACGTGTATGACATTTATCCACATGTGTGACATTTATCAACATGTGTGACATTTATCAAAATGTGTGACATTTATCCACATGTATGACATTTATCCACATGTGTGACATTTATCCACATGTGTGACATTTATCAACATGTATGACATTTATCAACATGTGTGACATTTATCAACATGTATGACATTTATCAACATGTATGACATTTATCCACATGTGTGACATTTATCAACATGTGTAAAAATGTATCCACATGTATGACATTTATCTACATGTGTGACATTTATCAACATGTATGACATTTATCCACATGTGTGACATTTATCCACATGTGTGACATTTATCCACATGTGTGACATTTATCAACATGTATGACATTTATCCACATGTGTGACATTTATCTACATGTGTGACATTTATCAACATGTATGACATTTATAAACATGTGTGACATTTATCAACATGTGTGACATTTATCAACATGAGTGAAATTTATCCACATGTGTGACATTTATCCACATGTGTGACATTTATCAACCTGTATGACATTTATCAACATGTGTGACATTTATCAACATGTGTGACATTTATCAACATGAGTGAAATTTATCCACATGTGTGACATTTATCCACATGTGTGACATTTATCAACATGTATGACATTTATCAACATGTGTGACATTTATCAACATGTATGACATTTATCCACATGTGTGACATTTATCCATATGTGTGACATTTATCAACATGTATGACATTTATCAACATGTATGACATTTATCAAAATGTATGACATTTATCAACATGTGTGACATTTCTCAACATGTATGACATTTATCAACATGTATGACATTTATCAACATGTATGACATTTATCAACATGTATGGACATTTATCAACATGTATGACATTTATCAACATAACTGACATTTATCAACATGTATGACATTTATCAACATGTGTGACATTTATCAACATATATGACATTTATCAACATGTATGGACATTTATCAACATGTATGACATTTATCAACATGTATGACATTTATCAACATGTATGACTTTTATCATTATGTGTGACATTTATCACATGTATGACATTTATCAACATGTATGACATTTATCAACATGTGTGACATTTATCAACATGTGTGACATTTATCCACATGTATGACATTTATCCACATGTGTGACATTTATCCATATGTGTGACATTTATCAACATGTGTGACATTTATCAACATGTGTGACATTCATCAACATGTGTGACATTTATCAACTTTGTGACATTTATCAACATGTATGACATTTATCAACATGTATGGCATTTATCAACATGTATGACATTTATCAACATGTGTGACATTTATCAACATGTGTGACATTTATCCACATGTATGACATTTATCAACATGTATGACATTTATCAACATGTATGACATTTATCAACATGTATGACATTTATCAACATGTATGACATTTATCCACATGTGTGACATTTATCAACATGTGTGACATTTATCCACATGTATGACATTTATCCACATGTGTGACATTTATCAACATGTATGACATTTATCAACATGTATGACATTTATCAACATGTATGACATTTATCAACATGTGTGACATTTATCCACATGTGTGACATTTATCAACATGTGTGACATTTATCAACATGAGTAAAATTTATCAACATGTATGACATTTATCAATATGTGTGACATTTATCAACATGTATGACATTTATCCACATGTGTGACATTTATCCATATGTATGACATTTATCAACATGTATGACATTTATCAACATGTATGACATTTATCAACATGTATGACATTTATCCACATGTATGACATTTATCCACATGTGTGACATTTATCCATATGTGTGACATTTATCAACATGTATGACATTTATCAACATGTATGACATTTATCAACATGTATGACATTAATCAACATGTATGGACATTTATCAACATGTATGACATTTATCAACATGTGTGACATTTATCAACATGTGTGACATTTATCAACATGAGTGAAATTTATCCACATGTGTGACATTTATCCACATGTGTGACATTTATCAACATGTATGACATTTATCAACATGTGTGACATTTATCAACATGTATGACATTTATCCACATGTGTGACATTTATCCATATGTGTGACATTTATCAACATGTATGACATTTATCAACATGTATGACATTTATCAAAATGTATGACATTTATCAACATGTGTGACATCTCTCAACATGTATGACATTTATCAACATGTATGACATTTATCAACATGTATGACATTTATCAACATGTATGACATTTATCAACATGTATGGACATTTATCAACATGTATGACATTTATCAACATAACTGACATTTATCAACATGTATGACATTTATCAACATGTATGGACATTTATCAACATATATGACATTTATCAACATGTATGGACATTTATCAACATGTATGACATTTATCAACATGTATGACATTTATCAACATGTATGACTTTTATCATTATGTGTGACATTTATCACATGTATGACATTTATCAACATGTATGACATTTATCAACATGTGTGACATTTATCAACATGTGTGACATTTATCCACATGTATGACATTTATCCACATGTGTGACATTTATCCATATGTGTGACATTTATCAACATGTGTGACATTTATCAACATGTGTGACATTCATCAACATGTGTGACATTTATCAACTTTGTGACATTTATCAACATGTATGACATTTATCAACATGTATGACATTTATCAACATGTATGACATTTATCAACATGTATGACATTTATCAACATGTGTGACATTTATCAACATGTGTGACATTTATCCACATGTATGACATTTATCAACATGTATGACATTTATCAACATGTATGACATTTATCAACATGTATGACATTTATCAACATGTATGACATTTATCAACATGTATGACATTTATCCACATGTGTGACATTTATCAACATGTGTGACATTTATCCACATGTATGACATTTATCCACATGTGTGACATTTATCAACATGTATGACATTTATCAACATGTATGACATTTATCAACATGTATGACATTTATCAACATGTGTGACATTTATCCACATGTGTGACATTTATCAACATGTGTGACATTTATCAACATGAGTGAAATTTATCAACATGTATGACATTTATCAATATGTGTGACATTTATCAACATGTATGACATTTATCCACATGTGTGACATTTATCCATATGTATGACATTTATCAACATGTATGACATTTATCCACATGTGTGACATTTATCAACATGTATGACATTTATCCACATGTATGACATTTATCCACATGTGTGACATTTATCCATATGTGTGACATTTATCAACATGTATGACATTTATCAACATGTATGACATTTATCAACATGTATGACATTTATCAACATGTATGGACATTTATCAACATGTATGACATTTATCAACATGTATGACATTTATCAACATGTATGACTTTTATCAACATGTATGGACATTTATCAACATATATGACATTTATCAACATGTATGACATTTATCAACATGTATGACATTTATCAACATGTATGATATTTATCAACATGTGTGACATTTATAACATGTATGACATTTATCAACATGTATGACATGTATCAACATGTATGGACATTTATCAACATGTATGACATTTATCAACATGTATGACATTTATCAACATGTATGGACATTTATCAACATATATGACATTTATCAACATGTATGACATTTATCAACATGTATGACATTTATCAACATGTATGACATTTATCAACATGTATGGACATTTATCAACATGTATGACATTTATCAACATGTATGAAGTTTATCAACATGTATGACATTTATCCACATGTATGGACATTTATCAACATATATGACATTTATCAACATGTATGACATTTATCAACATGTATGACATTTATCAACATGTATGATATTTATCAACATGTATGACATTTATCAACATGTATGACATTTATCAACATATATGACATTTATCAACATGTATGACATTTATCAACATGTATGACATTTATCAACATGTATGATATTTATCAACATGTATGACATTTATAACATGTATGACATTTATCAACATGTATGACATTTATCAACATGTGTGACATTTATCAACATGTGTGACATTTATCCACATGTGTGACATTTATCAACATGTGTGACATTTATCAACATGTATGACATTTATCAACATGTATGACATTTATCAACATGTATGACATTTATCAACATGTGTGACATTTATCAACATGTGTGACATTTATCCACATATATGACATTTATCAACATGTATGACATTTACCCAACTAAACCCACTGACACTGATATTAATTTTAACCTTGCTCTACTTAATGTCAGATCACTATGCAACAAATCATTTTTAATTAATAATTTTATCTGTTCGTATGATCTTGATTTTATGTTTATGACTGAAACATGGCTTGACCATAATACAGGAGATGCAGTTTTAATAGAAGCCTCACCACCAAATTTCAAATTTGAATATGAAACACGAGAAAATAAAAGGGGGGGGGGGGGGCATAGCAGCAGTATTTAAAGAACGTATTGTCTCCCATAGAGTGTCTCTTGGGAAATTTTCATCATTTGAGTATGTTTCTTTTAAAATAGAACAAAAGAAATCTTCTTCCATTATTATTATTGTTGTGTACAAGCCGCCACAGTCATGCCATAGTTTCACTGATCATTTCACTGAGTTGCTTTCAGTTGTGTGCACAGATTTTGATGGTTTAGTCATTATAGGTGATTTCAATATACATGTAGATAATGCTAATGATAGATATGCAATAGAGCTGAGCTCTGTGCTGGAAACCTTTGGTCTCACTCAGCATGTGAGTGGCCCCACCCACAGCAGAGGACACACTCTCGATCTGTTAATTACCAAGGGGGTTAATATTTCAAATGTAAATGTGGTCAATGTTGCTCTGTCTGATCATTTCTGTGTATTTTTTGACATGTGTCTTGATTGTAAACCACCAGCTGAATCTTCGGTTGTTAGAAGAAGACACATAAATGATAATACAGGCGAACTGTTCATGGGGAGGGTAAACTTTGAGAACACGTTGTGTGTTACTGTAGATGAATTACTTGACTCTGTCACCACCACTGTTTTGATTGTTCTGGATACAATTGCTCCTGTAAAGGTTAAAATAGTTACAAACAAGCAAAAAGCGCCATGGACTAAAGCAGACTCGGTCAGGGCACAGAAGAGAGAGTGCCGGAAGGCCGAGCGGAAGTGGCGAAAGTCAAATCTCAAAGTTGACCATGAGATCTTCAAAGATGCGTTGTGCAATTTTAACAGGGAACTACGTAGAACGAGGGAAATGTACTTTTCTGAAACTATTGAAGGCTGTAGCAACAATCTACGTGTTCTGTTTTCAACAGTAAATAGATTGACGAATCCCCCTGTTAAGATGCCATCAGAACTTACTTCCAAATCTAAATGTAATGAGTTTGCTCAGTTCTTTAATGACAAAGTCCAAGGTATCAAAAACGCCATCACCTCCACAATAGAAATAATAATCCAACCGCCAGTGAGGCTTTTTGGGCTGACGCACTTTACACCAGTACAAATTGAAACTGTCCAGGAGATAATCACTAGTCTGAGTTCCTCCACATGCAGCCTGGATGTATTACCTCCTAGATTTCTCAAGTCAGTTCTGAGCAGTCTTTTACCCTCACTTACACAAATAGTTAATATGTCTCTTGAATCTGGAACATTCCCAATGGCCTTGAAAACGGCGGTCATCAGGCCCCTCCTAAAAAAGAGGAGTCTGGAAGCCCTGGCACTCAAAAATTATCGGCCCATTTCAAATCTGCCTTTCATGGGAAACATTCTAGAAAAAGTTGCCTATCAACAACTTACAGAATTTTTAATAATCAATAACGCTTATGATATGTTCCAGTCAGGGTTTAGACCCCACCACAGCACTGAGACCGCGCTAATAAAGGTAACAAATGACATCAAACTAAACACTGACACAGGAAAAGTCTCAGTCCTTTTTCTGTTAGATTTAAGTGCTGCTTTTGACACTATTGATCATGGCATCCTCATTCAGAGACTTGAGGACTGGGTTGGTGTTGCTGGCACAGCTGGTTTAGGTCCTATTTACAAGACAGAAAGTTTTTTGTGGAGATCGAAAACTGTACCTCAGACCACTTGGCCCTGACCTGCGGAGTGCCACAGGGGTCAATCCTGGGTCCTCTTCTGTTTAATATTTACATGTTGCCTCTAGGTCAGTTGATTCACAGTAATAATGTCTCTTATCACAATTACGCTGACGATACTCAGGTCTATGTGTCCCTGACAGCAGGAGAGCATGAACCAGTGGACTCGCTCCTTCACTGTGTCCAGCAAATCGGTGATTGGATGCAAAATAACTTTCTCCAACTAAACACCGACAAAACTGAAATAATTGTTTTCGGACCCCAGAAACAAAGAGAGAGCGTTATTTGTCACCTCCAGGCTCTCTCTCTACAACCCTCAAATCAGGTCATAAATCTAGGAGTGATAATGGACTCAGACTTAAATTTCAAAAGCCACATAAAATCTGTAACATCAGCAGCTTATTACCACCTAAAAAACATTGCTAAAATTAAAAACATAGTGTCTAAGGCAGACTTGGAGACTCTTATACACGCTTTTGTCTCCAGTAGGTTAGACTATTGCAATGGCTTGTTCACAGGTCTGTCCAAACAGGCTGTAAAACAGCTGCAGTACATTCAACATGCAGCAGCTCGAGTCCTGACCAGAACTAGGAAGTGCGACCACATTAGTCCAGTTCTCAGGTCTCTGCACTGGCTTCCTGTTCCTCAGAGAATAGACTTCAAAGCAGCTTTACTTGTGTACAAGTCTCTCCATGGTCTCGCGCCAAGGTACATCCATGACATGTTTGTGCCATATGAACCGACCCGGACTCTGAGGAGCACAGGGACTGGACTCCTGTTAGTGCCCAGAGTCGGTACTAGACATGGGCAAACTGCATTTCAGATTCATGCGGCTGGAGTCTGGAACCGTCTTCCTGAGAATGTGAGACAGGCGTCTACTCTGGCATCCTTTAAATCTAGGCTCAAAACAATTCTGTTTAGCTGCGCATATACAACTGAATGATTTTATCTTTTCATCTTTGTTTTTATCCTTAATCTTTTTAATGCACTGTGACTATTTATGATTTTAGTCCCATCTGTGATTTTAATGTTAAAAGGTTTTTAATTTTTGTGATTTTATTTTTAATGTTTTTAATATATCTTGTGCTCTTAATGTGTTTGATTCATGCATGATGTGATAGGGGATGTGAAGCGCTTTGCGTTGCCTTGTGTAGGAAAGGCGCTATACAAATAAACGTTGATTGATTGATTGATGTATGACATTTATCAACATGTATGACATTTATCAACATGTATGACATTTATCAACATGTATGACATTTATCAACATGTATGACATTTATCAACATGTATGCGATACAAGAATGAATTGTGTTGTATGTTGAAAAGTCGGTTGTTTTAGTCCTGTTTTTGTGCTCCGGTGCTAGGTTCTACACTCGTGAAGTTAAAAAACTGTCATTTGCTTTGTTTTGTTTTATCCTTCTCTTGACACAAGGGGAGCATAGTGGGAAAAAAAATAAAAAATATAAAATGTGTCTTGTTAAGCTGTATATATTAAGAAAACAGTGTGAACTAATGAAGATGACACAATAAAGTATAAAAAAAAAACAATAACAAAGTACTACCATACGGCTAAGATCTTGTCCGCTCGCCTCTAAGCTAGCGGCTAAGCTAAGATGCTCACCACTGGCTTTTGCTGATCACCATGGCAACACACGCCACACAGCTGTCTGCTGTTGGGACCCTAATGTAAATTGAAAATGTGGGTATCGGTTCCGGCATCGGGTCCTGTGGTATGAGTACAAGCCTGTCGCGGTGCATCTCTACTGTACACAGTTGTCTATTCTCCGGCACCAGATCAGAGAATCAAACGGCTCGAACACAGAGATACAATAATAACAAACACATATGTCCTCACACCCTCATCTCAGCCATAACTTATCTTCCTTCTTCATCATATTGTGTAGTGATGGCTTCTTCAGACAATATCATACACACCATTTAGAGTCCATTTCCTTTTCTCTCGCTGCAAAAGGAGCGACTGGCGCAGACGGAGACAGACGGAGACGGAATGACTGTGAAATTACAATATCAGCTTCTTTTGGGCAGAATAATGCGGGGAGGAGGTGTGGAGTCTCTCTCAGCTGAATCAGCACGCCTCGCGCAGTGGCACAGCGTTGTATGCTAATGCTATGCTAATGCTATGCTAATATGCGCCGGAGATAGCGGCTGCCGATCGTGAGGCCGCTTCTGGAAGTTGTAAAGAAAAATAAAACAAAAAAATGCTTACTCTTCTGAACAGTGTGTGGTTGAAATGTGACCTGGGAGAGAATGACGAGTGGTTCTTGTGAGAGAGAGATTTTTTATTTTTTAATCATTAGAAATATATCTGTGCGGACAGGAGTTTATACAGGTGGACAATGCTAACATGCTAGCTCAACAAAGCAGAGTCAAAGTTTGGTGACCGCTCTCTCTGGCTTCTGTTGACTTACACGGGGGCTTATAAATGTATTGCTTAGCGCTATCTCTGATCCCGCTGGTCTTATCAGAAATGATTATGATATTCTCATTCTATAATAATAATAATAATAATAATAACAATAATCTAATTCCAAGAAGGAGCTAGGGTACAACCAGTGATACGTAAGCCACGGCCGGTCAGTCTGAATTTTCTCAGGGGAGAGAGTAGAGAGAGAGCAGAGAGAAAACAGAGGTAGAGACTGAGAGAGACACCAGAGGGAGAGACTAGTGAGAGAGACCAGGGAGAGAACAGGGAGAGACTAGTGAGAGAGACCAGGGGGAGAACAGGGAGAGACTAGTGAGAGAGACCAGGGGGAGAACAGGGAGAGACTAGTGAGAGAGACCAGGGGGAGAACAGGGAGAGACTAGTGAGAGAGACCAGGGGGAGAACAGGGAGAGACTAGAGAGCGGGGCCAGATACAGGGGTGAGAGAGAAACTAGAGGGAGAAACTATGGTCTATGGTCTCGCTCTCCGGTCTAGAGACCGGAGAGCGAGACCATAGAAAGGCTAGAGAGAGACTAGAGGGAGACTAGTATGAGAGACAGGAGAGTGAGACCAGAGAGAGAGACCGGAGAGAGACTAGAGAGAGAGACCAGAGAGAGACTAGAGAGAGAGACCAGAGAGAGACTAGAGAGAGAGACCAGAGAGAGAGACCGGAGAGAGACTAGAGAGAGACTGGAGAGAAAACAGAGGGAGAGACTAATTTGAGAGACAGGAGAGTGAGACCAGAGAGAGAGACTAGAGAGAGAGACCAGAGATGTAGACCAGAGTGAGACGAAAGGGAGAGACCAGAGAGAGAGACCAGACAGACATAATGTTTTTAACCCTACATTTGCTCAGTCTGTTGCTGGGACTAAAACCTTCAAAGCTGCTGTTTTGTGTCTCTGCGTCTACACCATCGTTACAAGCTTTCAAACTGGGAAATCTCCTCCTGTTTCCAATAAATACCTCCCTAGTTCTGCTAAACGCCTCGACGGGAGATTTCTTTTTCTTTCTCTCGCCGTTTCCGACCGTGAATGAGGCTCGGCACGAGTCGCTTTATCTGGAGCGAAGCAGGCGCCGTTTTTTAATCCACACTTTTCCGACGGTTCTCAAGCATTGTGGAAATGTTAATGAATCGTCCCCCGAAGAAGGAGATCAGAGAGGAGCCAGACCAATTTCATATCGCACCTAAAGACCTGGCATTTAATTAGAGGGCCTTGAAAAATGGCCGCCCGCCTCGCCACGGCAACGGTCTCTCTTCTAGAAGCAAATTAAAGAAATCAATTAGAGGGTAATGGTTTCGGTGGTGCGCCGTCAGACTAACGAGTGTTTGTGGCTGTAGTGAGGGAAGAACGGCTCCATTTAAGCTCGGGGACCTAACTTTTTTCTCTTGAATAATACATGTGTGTCCCGACAGAAAAAGGCTATTTTATTTGAAACTTGTTATATTATCTCTCTCTCTGGTTTCTCTCTCTGGTTTCTCTCTCTGGTTTCTCTCTCTGGTCTCTCTCTGGGCTCTCTCTGGTCCCTCTCTTGTCTCTCTCTCTCTGGTCTCTCTCTGGTCCCTCTCTGGTCTCTCTCTCTGGTCCCTCTCTTGTCGCTCTCTCTGGTCTCTCTCTGGTCCCTCTCTTGTCTCTCTCTCTCTGGTCTCTCTCTGGTCCCTCTCTGGTCTCTCTCTCTGGTCCCTCTCTTGTCTCTCTCTCTGGTCTCTCTCTGGTCCCTCTCTTGTCTCTCTCTCTCTGGTCTCTCTCTGGTCCCTCTCTGGTCTCTCTTTCTGGTCCCTCTCTTGTCTCTCTCTCTCTGGTCTCTCTCTGGTCCCTCTCTGGTCTCTCTCTCTGGTCCCTCTCTTGTCTCTCTCTCTCTGGTCTCTCTCTGGTCTCTCTCTGGTCCCTCTCTTGTCTCTCTCTCTGGTCTCTCTCTGGTCCCTCTCTTGTCTCTCTCTCTCTGGTCTCTCTCTGGTCTCTCTCTCTGGTCCCTCTCTTGTCTCTCTCTCTGGTCTCTCTCTGGTCCCTCTCTTGTCTCTCTCTCTCTGGTCCCTCTCTTGGCTCTCTCTCTGGTCTCTCTCTCTGGTCCCTCTCTTGGCTCTCTCTCTGGTCTCTCTCTGGTCCCTCTCTTGTCTCTCTCTTTCTGGTCCCTCTCTCTGGTCCCTCTCTTGTCTCTCTCTCTCTGGTCTCTCTCTGGTCTCCCTCTGCTCTCTCTCTTTCTGGTCTCTTTCTGGTCCCTCTCTTGCCTCTCTCTCTCTCTGGTCTCTCTTTTCTCTCTGATAGGCTGAGGGAGAGAGGCTGCAGCGTGTAGTCTTGCAGTCTGAATTTGCGCTAAAGCTTCATGTGTTACAAGTCTCTCCATGGCTTCGCACCAAAGTCCATCTGTAACATGTTAGTGCCATATGAACCAACTCTGAGGAGCACAGGGACTGGCCTCCTGCTGGGACTCTGAGGAGCACAGGGACTGGCCTCCTGCTGGGACTCTGAGGAGCACAGGGACTGGCCTCCTGCTGGGACTCTGAGGAGCACAGGGACTGGACTCCTGCTGGGACTCTGAGGAGCACAGGGACTGGCCTCCTGCTGGGACTCTGAGGAGCACAGGGACTGGCCTCCTGCTGGGACTCTGAGGAGCACAGGGACTGGACTCCTGCTGGTCCCAGAGTCGATGACAATGTTCATCTGAAGGATTGTATCTTTACTCTGGTTAATGCATTGTGATTCTTTTTAAAGTGTGTTTCCTAGTGTATAAACTGTTCCATACAAATAAACTTGTATTAAATGTAAATGAAAGTGCAGTGGACATGACGGCTGCTGTAAACCTCGCTCCTCTGTTTGGCGTCTCATTATTCCCAGTCTGTTGTTGGAGTCTGAGGCTGTCGTCTCAGACCTGTGTTATCTGCTGCGCTCCGCTGGTTCAGGAGACAGTGTTTCTGGTGTAAACATTATAACAGCGAGTCCTGGTTTTGAAAACTGTGACGCATCTGTTCCCGAGCGCCGTGGACTGTGTCTGAGGACTCTGTAAAAGCAGCGGCACATTTTAAGAGCATTAATTATTTACTTTTATTTTATTTAAGTTTATTTGAATAGGGACAAGTATGTCACATAAGCTCATGTTACATACTACAACATTTTAGCCAAAGCTAATTCTCAATGTCCGTCCCTAGTTGGGCCTTTACATAATAATTCACATTGTTTATCTCTAATCAAAGTCAGGCAGAGAAATGAAGACGACCTACTGTACATACAGCGTTTTACTAAAGTACACTCCTGAGGAAATCCTGTTTAATAATAATAATATGTTTTCTTTTTCAGGCGTCTCTCTGGACCAGGCACGTCCAAAACTCAGGCCCACGAGCCAATTACGGCCCCCTGTGTCATAATAATAATGATAATAATAATAGGCAAGGCAAGGCAAGGCAAGTTTATTTATATAGCACAATTCATACACAAGGCAATTCAAAGTGCTGAACAAAACAAGAAAGCATTAAAATCATAAATTATCACAGAACATTAAAAAGAAAGATAAAAATATAAAATCCCTCAGTTGTATGCACAGTTAAACAGAACTGTCTTTAACCTGGTTTTAAACATTGTCAGAGAGGAAGCCTGTCTCACATCTTCAGGAAGACTGTTCCAGATTTTAGCAGCATGAATCTGAAAAGCAGCCTCCCCATGTTTAGTTCTGACTCTGGGCACTAACAGGAGTCCAGTCCCTGTGCTCCTCAGAGTCCAGGCTGGTTCATATGGGACTAACATGTCACTAATATAGTTTGGTGCGAGGCCATGGAGAGACTTGTAACAAGCAGAGCTGTTTTAAAGTCTATTCTCTGAGCCACAGGAAGCCAGTGCAGAGACCTGAGAACTGGACTAATATGGTCGTACTTCCTGGTTCTAGTCAGGACTCGAGCTGCTGCATTTTGAATGTACTGTAGCTGTTTTACAGCCTGTTTGGACAGACCTGTGAGCAGGCCATTGCAGTAGTCTAACCTACTGGAGACAAATGCATGGATAAGAATCTCCAGGTCTGCTTTACACACTATGTTTTTGATCCTGGCAATGTTTTTTAGATGGTAAAAAGCTGCTGATGTTACTGATTTGATGTGGCTATTAAAATTTAAGTCTGAGTCCAGTATTACCCCTAGATTTCTGACCTTGTTTGAAGGTTTTAGGGAGAGAGACTGTAGGTGACAGATGACGCTCTCTCTTTGTTTCTGGGGACCAAAGACAATCATTTCAGTTTTGTCTGCGTTTAGCTGAAGGAAGTTGTTTTGCATCCACTCACTGATCTGTTGGATACAGTGAAGGAGTGAGTCCACTGGTCCATGTTCTCCTGCAGTCAGTGAGACATAGATCTGAGTGTCGTCTGCATAGTTATGATAGGACACTTTGTTTCTGCGTATTAACTGACCTAACGGCAGCATGTAGAGATTGAACAGAAGAGGTCCCAGGATCGACCCCTGTGGTACTCCACAGGTCAGGGCCATATCATCTGAGACACAGTCTCCAATCTCCACAAAGTACTTCCTGTCTTCAAGGTAAGACCCAAACCAACTTAGGGCGGTGCCAGTGACGCCAACCCAGTCCTCTAGTCTCTGTAAGAGGATCTCATGGTTGACAGTGTCAAAGGCAGCACTTAGATCTAACAAGATTAAGATTGAGACTTTGCCTGCGTCAGTGTTCAGCCGGATATCGTTTGTAACCTTAACGAGAGCAGTCTCAGTGCTGTGGTGGGGTCTAAAGCCGGACTGAAACATATCAAATGAGTTGTTGATTATAAGAAATCTAGTAAGCTGTAGGTAGACAACTTTCTCAAGGACTTTCCCCATAAATGGCAGATTTGAGATGGGACGATAGTTGTTAAGTACCGTAGCATCGAGACTGCTCTTTTTTAGCAGGGGCCTGATGACTGCAGTTTTCAGGGCCTTTGGGAATATTCCAGAATGAAGGGACATGTTTACTATCTGTGTGAGTGAAGGTAACAGACTGCTCAGAACAGACTTCAGAAATCTAGTGGGTAGTACATCCAAGCTGCATGTGGAGGAGCTCAAACTGGAAATTATCTCTTGGACAGTTTTATCATTTACAGGTGCAAAGTGAGTTAGCTCAGAGAGCCTTTCTGGCTGTTGGATGGTTATCTGTGGATTGGAGACAATGGCGTTTTTGATGCCTTGAACCTTGTCATTGAAAAAATTAGCAAACTCATTGCATTTACGTTTGGAAGTAAGCTCTAATGGCATTTGAACAGGGGGGTTTGTTAATCTATTAACTGTTGAGAACAGAACACGCAGATTATTGCTGCAGCCTTCAATCATTTCAGAAAAATACCTTTCTCTCGTACTACGTAGCACCTGGTTAAACTCGCACAACTTATCTTTGAAGATCTCGTAATCAACCTGGAGGTTGGACTTGCGCCACTTCCGCTCGGCCCTCCGGCACTTTCTCTTTTGTGCCCTGACCGAGTCTGCTTTAGCCCACGGCGCCTTCTGCTTATTTTTCACTATTTTAACCTTCACAGGGGCAACGGTATCCAGAACATTCAAAACACTAGAGGTGACAGAGTTAAACAGTTCATCTACAGTAGAATACAACTGAAAGCAACTCGGTAAAATTATCAATAAAACTGTGACATGACTGCGGTGGCTTGTATAGGACAATGAAGAGTATTGGAGGAGATTGTTTTTGTTGTATTTTAAAAGACACATATTCAAATGACGAAAACTTCCCAAGAGACATTCTATGGGAGACAAAGTGGTCTCTAAAAATGGCAGCTAAGCCTCCTCCTTTTTTGTTTTCCCGTATTTCAGATTCAAACTTGAAATTTGGTGGTGATGCTTCTATTAAAACTGCATTTTCTGAATTTTGGTCAAGCCAAGTTTCAGCCATGAACATAAGATCAAGATTATGAGAACAAATAAAATTATTGATTAAAAAAGACTTGTTACAAAGAGATCTGACATTAAGCATAGCAAGTTTCAAAGTTTCAGTATCAGCGGTTGCGGTCGGCTGATTCTTACACGGAACAAGAATTAGATTTTCCAGATTAGACTGATTAACCAGATGTTTTTCTGTAATGTATTCTTTGTGTTATCACTAAGGGAATGGCACAGGTGGCTTCATGACAGGGCCCCAGCCGGGTCTCTCCTCTAACTAGACTGCCAGTGGCTGCGAAGCAGAGACCCTGTGCATCCTAGTGTTTAGAGAAAAGAGGGGAAGGGGAAGGCAGGGGAGGAGGATGGAGAGGTGGGTGGCTTTTGGGTGTTGAACGAGGGGGGCAGGGAGGTGGAGGGGTTTTAGGTGATGGGTTAGGGCCGGGGTGGGCTGAGGCAGAGGTTTTGGATGTTGAACGAGGGGGAAGTGGGGGTGGAATGGTCATGAGGTTAGGGGAGGGACTGGCTGAGGTGGTTTTTGTAGGTGAATTGGAAACCCTAGGTGGTTTTGGAGGTACATATGGGGAGTGGTCCTGAATGTTGGACAGGACTCTAGATCGAGCTAATATGGGTGTGAGAGGAATAGTCTTCATGGCCGATTTTATTAGCCCTGCAGAGTGTTCAGGCAGGTCTAACAGTGAAGGCGGGGATGAAAAACAAAGGGAGGTGTCCCCATTCTCTCTTGATGGAGTGGACGTGGCAGGGGGGACCCAAGACAGGTCCATGGGAGGTGGCGAGGGAGTCTTTGATGGAGGGGCAGGTGGTTGAGGAAACCCCAGCACAGGCCTGTCTGCTGTAGGCTGGGGTGAGGATGGGGGCTTCAGAGGCGCTGTAGATGAAGAAGGCGTGGCTGCTTTGGAGCAGGCTGGGGATGAGGATGTTGGTGGTGGTGGTCGTGCTGCTGGTGCTGCTACTGGTGATGATGCAGCTGCTGCTGGTGATGATGCAGCTGCATCTGATGACAGTGGAGGTGTTGCGATCCTTTGAGGTGGTGATGGTGTTGAGATCCTTCGAGGTGGTGGTGGTGTTGAGATCCTTTGAGGCGGTGATGATGTTGAGATCCTTCGAGGTGGTGGTGGTGTTGAGATCCTTCGAGGTGGTGGAGGTGTTGAGATCCTTTGAGGCGGTGATGATGTTGAGATCCTTCGAGGTGGTGATGGTGTTGAGATCCTTTGAGGCGGTGATGATGTTGAGATCCTTCGAGGTGGTGGTGGTGTTGAGATCCTTCGAGATGGTGGTGGTGTTGAGATCCTTCGAGGTGGTGATGGTGTTGAGATCCTTTGAGGTGGTGGTGGTGTTGAGATCCTTCGAGGTGGTGGTGGTGTTGAGATCCTTCGAGGTGGTGGAGGTGTTGAGATTCTTCGAGGTGGTGGTGGTGTTGAGATCCTTCGAGGTGGTGGTGGTGTTGAGATCCTTCGAGGTGGTGGTGGTGTTGAGATCCTTCGAGGTGGTGGAGGTGCAGAGACTTTTGGAGTTGGCTTCCTCCCTTTCGATGGCTGCACGCGCTGCGCAGGCTGAGGTCTCAGGGCAAAAGAAAGGTTATCCATCAACACTTTTACTCCGTAAGTGTTCAGATGTGGCCCTTTCCCTTCAAAAAGCTAATGCATTAGTTTTATACATAGACTGTTATATTAACAGACGTAGTCAGGCCCATCGCCGCCGTTCTAACTAATGGGCCAAAAATTGGCCTTTCATGGAGTTATTAAAAATGGCCGCGGGGGCTGGAAAATGTGAAAAAACACATCTGCGCATGCGTCAGCTGTACGAGGTCCATTCATTTAAACGAGTGACTTCTAAAGTCCACAGCGACTAAACTAGACTGGTCCAGAACACTCAGCATTGACACACATGTGGAACGGAGCTTTGGGCCAAGAGACAACTTTTGGACCAACCTGTAAAGGTGTTTTCCAGAGGTAAGAAGATGCTATATGTTAGCATTGGCTAATTCTTATTCCGGGTCCACCCCCACAGGCCCGGGGTGGTATTGCAGCATGTCAGCGCACGTCAATTTGGCCACTTTTGAGCCGGGACCCGCCCCCACTGGTTTTATATAGCACATCTCATTATTCGAACCCACGACCTTCTGGCTCAAAGGCCATCGCTCTACAGATCCACTGTCGCCCCACGTCATGTCTTGGTCACATGGTTAACCCCAGGCACCACTGAGATCACAGACTCTTTTTAACGCACTGTGATTATCCATGATTGTGTGTGACCGTCCGTCTTCTTTGGTTCAGCCCTTTGAGTTATAATGTGTTACTGTACCGGGAAGATGAAGGCAGAGAGCTACTGTACCGGGAAGATGAAGGCAGAGAGCTACTGTACCGGGAAGATGAAGGCAAAGAGCTACTGTACCGGGAAGATGAAGGCAGAGAGCTACTGTACCGGGAAGATGAAGGCAGGCAGCTACTGTACCGGGAAGATGAAGGCAGAGAGCTACTGTACCGGGAAGATGAAGGCAGAAAGCTACTGTACCGGGAAGATGAAGGCAGAGAGCTACTGTACCGGGAAGATGAAGGCAGAGAGCGACTGTACCGAGAAGATGAAGGCAGAGAGCTACTGTACCGAGAAGATGAAGGCAGAGAGCTACTGTACCGGGAAGATGAAGGCAGAGAGCTACTGTACCGGGAAGATGAAGGCAGAGAGCTACTGTACCGGGAAGATGAAGGCAGAGAGCTACTGTACCGGGAAGATGAAGGCAGAGAGCTACTGTACCGGGAAGATGAAGGCAGAGAGCTACTGTACCGGGAAGATGAAGGCAGAGAGCTACTGTACCGGGAAGATGAAGGCAGGCAGCTACTGTACCGGGAAGATGAAGGCAGAGAGCTACTGTACCGGGAAGATGAAGGCAGAAAGCTACTGTACCGGGAAGATGAAGGCAGAGAGCTACTGTACCGGGAAGATGAAGGCAGAGAGCGACTGTACCGAGAAGATGAAGGCAGAGAGCTACTGTACCGAGAAGATGAAGGCAGAGAGCTACTGTACCGGGAAGATGAAGGCAGAGAGCTACTGTACCGGGAAGATGAAGGCAGAGAGCTACTGTACCGGGAAGATGAAGGCAAAGAGCTACTGTACCGGGAAGATGAAGGCAGAGAGCTACTGTACCGGGAAGATGAAGGCAGGCAGCTACTGTACCGGGAAGATGAAGGCAGAGAGCTACTGTACCGGGAAGATGAAGGCAGAAAGCTACTGTACCGGGAAGATGAAGGCAGAGAGCTACTGTACCGGGAAGATGAAGGCAGAGAGCTACTGTACCGGGAAGATGAAGGCAGAAAGCTACTGTACCGAGAAGATGAAGGCAGAGAGCTACTGTACCGGGAAGATGAAGGCAGAGAGCTACTGTACCGGGAAGATGAAGGCAGAGAGCTACTGTACCGGGAAGATGAAGGCAGAGAGCTACTGTACCGGGAAGATGAAGGCAGAGAGCTATTGTACCGGGAAGATGAAAGCAGAGAGCTACTGTACCGGGAAGATGAAGGCAGAGAGCTACTGTACCGGGAAGATGAAGGCAGAGAGCTACTGTACCGGGAAGATGAAGGCAGAGAGCTACTGTACCGGGAAGATGAAGGCAGAGAGCTACTCATTTTAGCGGCCCTGGGAAAAAATGTGGTTCTATATTGATGTGAACGAGCCTGATATCGGGTACTTTTGTTATTTAGCTTCACATATTTTTTACTAGTGACAACAATCTGAAATATTAAGCATATTATTTGTTGACTCATTTCTAAATCCTATGGCGAGCTACCTGGAAGGGGGTGGCGAGCTACTAGTGGCTCAGGAGCTACAGGTTGGAGACCCCTGATGTACAGTAGTAACTTTTGTCCAGGACTCCCTTGAAAAAGAGGTTCTTAATCTCAATGGGACTTTCCTGAAATAAAACAGGGGGAGACGGTTTGAAAACTGTGATAAAACACAGGAAGAACATGCAAACTCCACTCAGAAAAGAACGTCCGAGAGCGGCCGTGAACTGGGCCGAACGTGACCCTGGGGCCGGACTTTGCCCCGGTCTGGTTCAGAAGGAACAGCAGCAGTGACTGACGCTAAAGATACATCTGTGCCTCTGTGGTATGTTTACGTTTACTCTTCTGCCTCCTGCCGCGCTGATCTGCTCTCTTCCCCTTCTGTTCTGCGCTGAATCACGGCCCAGACCCGGGACAATGACACGTTGATGGCTTTCACCTTGGGTTGGGGATGTCTCATAATTGATCTGACACCGGCAGAATGAAGAGGAGAATGAGAGCATACCCCCCCCCCCCACCCCCACCCCGACCCTCTGAAAAGCCAGGCTAATATCTGCCCCCCCCCCCCAGAGAGCTAATAGATGTATTCATTCTAATAACTAGCAGTAATAATAGCAGTAATGTATGTGTGCCCCGGGAAACTATCTTAGCTTCACAATTGATTTTTTTTCAAAAGCAACGGGCGACAAATGACAAAGTAAAACTGATCTAATCTCTTCATCTGACGGCTCATGTTTGCGAGAGCGTGTCCTTGGCGCCGGTTCAAGGGAATCGAGGTCTCTGGGCGCCGATAAGAGCGAGATACAAAGGCACTCGTTGGGATTCATTAGTGTTTGTCGTGTTGGCTGCTGCGGCTGCTGCGGCTGCGGCGGCGGCGGGTGCTACTGTAAAGAGGAGCGATGGACTCGGGGGTAATTGTCATCTCAGGTCAAATCATTTTATCTCATTCTAAAGCATGGGTTTATAAGAGCGAGATGAGAACCAGGGATGTGTTATGTTATTGTGTACGTTCAGAAAAGGCCTGTGTCACATTTTCAGGAAGACTGTTCCAAACACATGGTCTGTGTCTATATAAAGTCTACGGTGTTTCATTGTTCTCAAGTTGGAAGAAATTTATAACCACTTTTCTCTCTTGAAAATGTCCCAACACAAAACGGCTATCTATATTTGAACATGTGTTATATTTTCTCTCTCTCTGGTCCCTCTTTGGTCCGTCTCTGGTCTCTCTCTCTCTCTCTTGTCTCTCTCTGGTCCCTCTCTGGTCTCTCTCTCCCTGTCTGGTCCCTCTTTGGTCTCTCTCTCTTTCTCTTGTCTCTCTCTGGTCCGTCTCTGGTCTCTCTCTCTCTCTTGTCTCTCTCTGGTCCCTCTCTGGTCTCTCTCTCTCTCCCTGTCTGGTCCCTCTCTGGTCTCTCTCTCTCTCTCTCTCTCTCTCTCTCCTGTCTCTCTCTGGTCCGTCTCTGGTCTCTCTCTCTCTCTCTCTCTTGTCTCTCTCTGGTCCCTCTCTGGTCTCTCTCTCTCTCCCTGTCTGGTCCCTCTCTGGTCTCTCTCTCTCTCTCTCTCTCTCTCTCTCCTGTCTCTCTCTGGTCCGTCTCTGGTCTCTCTCTCTCTCCCTGTCTGGTCCCTCTTTGGTCTCTCTCTGGTCCCTCTTTGGTCCGTCTCTGGTCTCTATCTCTCTCTCTTGTCTCTCTCTGGTCCCTCTCTGGTCTCTCTCTCCCTGTCTGGTCCCTCTCTGGTCTCTCTCTCTCTCTCTCTCTCTCTTGTCTCTCTCTGGTCCGTCTCTGGTCTCTCTCTCTCTCTCTTGTCTCTCTCTGGTCC
Organism: Knipowitschia caucasica; assembly: GCA_964034765.1. Classification (NCBI taxonomy): domain Eukaryota; kingdom Metazoa; phylum Chordata; class Actinopteri; order Gobiiformes; family Gobiidae; genus Knipowitschia; species Knipowitschia caucasica. The sequence continues at coordinate 3,493,103 of OZ035840.1, read as the reverse complement.
CTCTCTGGTCTCTCTCTCTCTCCCTGTCTGGTCCCTCTCTGGTCTCTCTCTCTCTCTCTCTCTCCTGTCTCTCTCTGGTCCGTCTCTGGTCTCTCTCTCTCTCCCTGTCTGGTCCCTCTTTGGTCTTTCTCTGGTCCCTCTTTGGTCTCTCTCTCTCTCTCTTGTCTCTCTCTGGTCTCTCTCTGGTCTCTCTCTGGTCTCTCTCTGGTCTCTCTCTGGTCTCTCTCTGGTCCTTCTCTGGTCCCACTTTGATCTCTCTCTCTCTGTCTCTCTCCCTGGTCTCCCTTTGCTCTCTCTCTCTCTCTGGATTCTCTCTCTCTCTCTGTCTGGTCCCTCTTTGGTCTCTATCTCTCTTGTCTCTCTGATTGGCAAAACAACTTTATATGAATCTGAGGCTAATGAGGCTAAAGTACTGTCTACTAAAGTTAAAAAGAGTTTTACAGGGACCAGGGCCAAGACCAGGACCAGGACCAGGACCAGGACCGGGACCATAATATTTGTTCAACACTTTTGGAAATCATTAACGATGATGATTGATGACCCAAAGTCCGGTTCCACTGCTCCAGACACAGATCAACAAACACACAACTCTGTTTCAGTCCTGGCTTTTTATCCTGGACTAGTCTGCAACTGTCTGTAGTGAAAGGTTTACAGTTTAAGGAACAAAATAAAAGCATATTAGTTATTTAAATAATACAAAACAAGTATATTTCTATTGAAGCCTCAGTCCTGGGTCTACAGCCTCAGTTCTCGGTCTACAGGCTCAGTCCTGGATCCACAGCCTCAGTCCTGGATCTACAGCCTCAGTCCTGGATCTACAGCCTCAGTCCTGGGTCTACAGCCTCAGTCCTGGGTCTACAGCCTCAGTCCTGGATCCACAGCCTCAGTCCAGTACAGTCCTTTCCCCTTTTACCATTTACAGTTGAAACGCAAACTATTTTCTCCAGCACAGCGTCGTAAAAGCCGCTCGTAAACCGCCGCTGACACAGATTAGATAAACAGGACAAACTTCAATCCCACAGATCGACCGCTCTCTCTCTCAGACTAAACCTCTCTCTCTGTGTGGACCCAGAACAATGCGAGGTTCCGTGTGTCTGGTCGGTCTCCTCTGGGCCTCCGTAGTCCTGGGGCTCCCCGTGGGCAGGAGGACCGGGCCTAAGCTGCTGCTGGTGTCGTTCGATGGTTTCCGCTGGGACTATGACCGCGATGTGGACACGCCGCACCTGGACCAGATGGCGAGAGACGGCGTGAAGGCGCAGTACGTGACGCCGCCGTATCTGACCATCACCAGCCCCACGCACTTCACCCTCCTCACCGGTAACACACTCACTTTGTCTGCAGTGAAACCCCTTTGGAATACTTGTGCGAGAGATTACCCGAGTGTGCGCCCTTCTATTCAATTGTATGTATTTGTTGTCATTCCTTATTTAGTAACTTTTGTGTTGTTTTTTTTGTGTTGTTGTGTGCGGGGTAGGGCCTGGTTAGTGCTGTGATGGGAGACCTCTGGGAACAGCAGGTGCCACAGTGGGACCAGCGATAGAAACCAGAGAGAGACCAGCAATAGAAACCAGAGAGAGACCAGAGAGAGACCAGAGAGACCAGAGAGAGAGACCATGGAGACCAGAGAGAGACCAGAGAGAGACCAGAAAGAGACCAGAGAGAGAGACCAGAGAGAGAGAGAACAGAGAGAGACCAGAGAGAGAAAGAGAAACCATAAAAAGATCAGAGAGAAGCTCCCCCCTCAGATGGACGAGAGATAAATCCATCTGTTTGGTTGCAAAATTATTATTCAAATTCATATTTTTATTCTTTTGCCTGAACATTTCTGTCAGAATAAAAAGATTAGAACCAAATTCCTGTGTTTTCGGCGCTGGGACCAGCAGAGCGCGCTGACAGAATTAAACTTGCTTGAAATTAAATTCCTCTAATCTCCGGAGTTCAGGGTAAAACCTTGTCCAGAATCGTCACAGCTCGAGTCCGTCAAGTTAATCAGAAATTCTACAAGTCTCAGTGGAACCAGAGAAGGACCAGTCAGGGCCAGGTTTAATGTGAGCGACGCACTGAACCACAGGTGAGGGACGTTTAAAGGGGAACTATCATGGTCCCTCTTCATAACACACCAGAAGCAAATATGGTGTTTCTTCTACGACAATAAATTAAAGTTCAGAATGTGTGAGATTAGTTTTGCACATGTTTTTGCTGGTAATTCATTCATACAGTCCTAGATCACTCTGGTCTCTCTCTCTGGTTTTTCCCTCTGGTCTTTCCCGCCCTTGTCTCTCCCTGGTCCCTCTTTCTCTGGTCCAAGCCCTGGTGATCCAAGATGGCGTCCTATTCAAATCAGAGGCTTGTTCTCAGTAGCGCATGTGCCGCCACGGGGACCGAGAGATTAGCTGATCCCGTCCATATTTGGGCATCGTCCGGTCCTCCCGGTTCTGTGCAGTAAACGAGCTCCCATGATGCATTGTGCCAAATACACGTGTGTGGCTCTCATGCACGTGCACAGAGGGGCTCGGCCGCGCTTTGACCAATCAGAACTGAGTCAGAGCTGGAAGAAAAGGAGCAGAGTTTGTGGCAGTAAAATGTAGATTTGAAGAAAACTGAAACATTTAAGAAGAAAAAAGTTCAGGATGACAAGGGACAAGTTATGGAAGTTTTTCTCTTATTCTGAATGTAATGTTTAATAGTCACAGAGAATCAAAAAAAAAAAAGAGATTCTGCTGGGGACTATTAGTCATCGTAAAGCAAATAGTAATGTTTTCATTACTGAACGTATTTAAGGATAAAATGTAAAGTGTCGTTTGGAGTGAGAAAAAACTTTTACCAATGATTTTAAAACCTTGTCACGAGAACAATCGATGGGAAAGTATTCAGACTCCATGTTTGCCTTTGTTCGGAAGGCCCCTCCCCTCCCTCGTTCTGTCTCTTCTCTCTCTCCCCTTCCTCTCTCTCTCTCTCTTCTCTCTTATCTCTCTCCTCTCTCTCGTCTCTCTCTCTCTCTCTCTCTCTCTCTCTCTCTTCTCCCTCTCTCTCTCTCCTCTCTCTCTCTCTCACTCTCTCTCCTCTGCTCTCTCTCTCTCTTCTCTCTCTCTGTCGTCTCTCTCTCGTGGAAGAAAGAATTTTTTTTTGTAGAAATTACATATATACACACGATATGTTATGACATGGAGTCATAGGATCACAGAACTTTGAGTGAGATTATAAAGAGGCCTTATTTTTTATTTTTATTTTTTATCTCAAGGCGTCTAGACCAGGGGACGTGCAGTCAGGGAGGCAGGGGAGGAGGCAGAGCTCACCTGCCATTATTGGAAACTAAATAATATTATTTTAGTTTTAAATATATAATTTATATCCACTGTCCTATGCTTTTAATGTATATTCGGCACGTTCCCCTCAGTTTGATCTAATTTCTGAAGTAAAATCGCCGAAATTCCCGTATATTCCTATTCAAAGAGACGAGGTGAGGCAGCGCTCCTGCGTGCCTCACCCAGACCGCTCCGCTCACCGTGTGTGTGTGTGTGTGTGCACTCAGCTCGTGGGCAGTTGATATAATCACCGTTTTGTTTCAAATAATCCTGCTTTAAAAAATTTTTACAACTCCTCTAGTGTTTAGTAGTGTATATGCACGTATGTGTGTACAATTTATATTTAAGTTTAAAGGCACACCGCGGACTTTGTGACCTAAAGAGTTGACACATATGAGTTATTTTATATGAATACTTGGGCCAATATACAGCGCTTGACACTTGCAATGCTCCTCTGAGCGGGGCTGCCCTCTTGAAATACCGCCCATGTAAGTTTCGAGCAGACTGGACCGTCTGCCACCAGGTCACGTGACTTGGAAGAAAGACTTGCTTTACGGCCTACAGGCGCTGATATACTCATGGAGCTAAGGCTTTTGCTACTCATTTTTCACCTTTTGCTCGACTCCTGGTCATGGCTGAGGCAAGGAAAAATTTTAAACCTTCGGAGGAGGCTAAAAAGAGGAAACGCGAAAAGGGATCGTGCTGTAGCTGCATGTCTGTATGAGCGCTGCTCTTCACCTGGTTCCTGGATGTCATCGACCGCAAAGATGTCATTCCACGCAGCACGAGCTAGACGCAGAACTCCCTCATCCAGGTATATAGAAGTCCATGTGTGGTATGATTACTTAATGCAGCGGTCTGGAGGCTGACCACAGCAGAGTCTCTCAATATCTGTAGGCATGTCTCTACAGTTTGAACACACACACCAGTGCATGCTGTCTGAATACACACTCAAAAGACACCGGCTGACTGTTTGACTTTTGCGACTGTGTCTGAGTTGCTTGTGGCACTAGGGGCGCTAAACGTGAAAGTTGCAGGTCTAGCCCCTAGTGGCAAGAGTTACACGGTGTGCCTTTAAGTTTTTTGATCGTAGATGAACACACAAGGAAAAAGCTTGGCGTGAGGCAGGGCGGTATCTGTGCCTCACCGCTAGGGGTGATAGTGAGCATAAAGTTCATACCAGAGTTGCTAACAAACAATCAGCCCAAAAATGCTATTTCTTTTGCTGGAAAAATGGATGATTTGAATGAAGATTTTTTTTCTCAATTGGACTTTCAAACAAAGAAAGAATTATATTATAGACTGGGAAGACCACCACTGGACTTACGAGGTTAGTCCGGCTGCGGGGGAGGAGTTGTTAATCTGTGTTTTATGTTGAACATTGACAGATACCGGCAAAGTAGTGCTTTTCGAAAAAACACTGATTCAAACACTGCTCAAGAGTTCTGCAACTTGTTTAAATTATTGTTTATGTTCCTCGCGTCTCTCTTCCTCGCGTCTCTCTCTCCTCGCGTCTCGTCTCTCTCTGCTCCTCGCGTCTCGTCTCTCTGCTCTCTCTGTCTCTCTTCTGCTCCTCGCGTCTCCGTCTCTCTGCTCCTCTCTGTCTCTCTCTGCTCCTCTCCTCCTCGCGTCTCTCTCTCCTCGCGTCTCTCGCACCTGCGCTTTCTTAAAGATGTTGTTTGATGCGGAGCAGAGTCAGCAGTAGATTTGTTGTGAGATTATTTAAAAGAAGCTTGGTTCTCTTATCTTTTACAGTATATACAGTTTGTGGATGTCATTGCATTGGTGATTAAATGCTATTTTATTTGAATAATGATTGTAAATCTGACTTTTAAAGTCAGTGCCTCCCAATCACAAACCTCACCGCACGTCACTGGTCTAGACAAGTTTTTTTCCCTACATTTTGGTGATATAAAAGTTAGAATGATCTTAGAGAGCATTATACTTTTGGAAAAATAGGGCTTAGGGTGAATGCAGTTGAATGCAGATTTGGTTTTCAGAATTTTAATGTTTTTAAAATGTTAATATTAATTATTTCATAGGTTTATTTTGAATTGTAATTAATCATTGGTTTCGTATGGTAATTAACACATTGTTTGTGCTTCTTGTTTGTCTGTTTTTTCCGAGAAAACTTCTGTCTGTTTCATTTGGCCAAAAACTCGTTCTCTGCCACAAACCACAATCTGGCGCCATCAGCACGGACCATCAGCGTCTCCCCCAGACCCACAGGGGGGCACCAAAGACAGCAGCATCGGCTGCATGCAGCAGTAACAGGGAAACTCTCGAAGAAGACCTCTCCGGCCTCCATTTCATGGAGAAAAACCAGACTTTTGCCCAAACGCGTGGAGTTATGTGCACGGAGAAGAACGTTGTGTAAACCTAACAAGAAGAAGAGAAGGACACACGCTGGTGTGCGTCCAAAAAAAGAGACAAAGAAAGACATGAGAAAAGTTGTCGAAAGAAGAAGAAAATGATTGAAAAGAAAAAGACATTGCAAGGAGAAAGGGAAAGTGATTGAAAGAAGAATGAAAGTGATTATTGAAAGAAGAAGAAAGAAAGTGGATTGTTTAAAGAAGAAGAAAAAAAGACATTGAGACAAAGACATTGGACACTTTGAGGACAAAAGACATTGAAAGACGCATGAGTATAAAAGAAAGACATTAACGGACATTTGAGACGTGGCAGGCCTAAATGAGACAGACAGAGGGTAAATATACAGACAGGCACAAACGCACAGAGACATATTAAGTCATATTTACACATTTAGCTAGGTCATTCGTTCATAACACCACATTTAGCTGCATGAAAGAATACAGGGACAATCGTTTTTTAAAATTAATTAGATTCTTGCTTTAGCATGAGACACAAGGAGATTAGAACAGCAGCAGTTATATTTAAAGTAGAGGAGCTCTATTATTGAAACTAGTATTATTATTTAAAGTTTATAGACGGGAGAAAGTTTAGAATTATTGATTTTGACTGCATGATCTTGGGTATTTAATACGGATATTTAAAGCAGTGTTTTCAACCTCTGAACCGTTGGCTCGTTTCTCATTTAAGAACAATCACATGCACAGATGAATGGGCCCCCCCCCCCCCCCCCCCCACCCCCCCCCCCCTGCTAGAAAGAGACTGCAGCTTTTAATGGACGCTGGCCATTATAGTACAAAATGGTTTGTTCAGACAATTAAAAGTTTTGAAAATTGATTTAAAGCTTTCTGAATTTTGGCTAAAGGTTGATATTGGTCTTTCTGATAACACTTTAGCGCAACACTGTTCATTGGTTGAAAACAACGGATGTGAGGGACATTTTTTGAAATCTTTGTTATGACATGTTTCTCTTCCAAATAGCTAAATTAGAAACAATTAGGACAATTATGTCTTTGATATAAACTGTTGCCGTTCATCTGAGACATGATTGGTGCAAGTAACACACACATTAAAAACAGATGGTCTTTTCTCCACATTGAACGTGAACACAAAAGGTTGAAGTATTAAGTTTGAAACTAATTTACCATTTTTAGGAATCCGAACTGGCTTTTAAAAAAAAAAAAAAAAGGGAAAAACATTTATTGCAGTGCATGAATTTTTTGTAAGTAAACAGAGTCATTAAAAAATATAGGGGACACAGTCTGTGACAAGCCCGAGTAAAGACCTCGTGGTTTAAACACTAAAAGTTTGAAATGGATCCTTGTAGGAAAAATTATTAAAGCTCTGCATGTTCTGCAGGCTCTGAAGTTGCAAACAATAGAAATAGCTCATGAGACAATTGTTAATTGGACATTGGAAAAATATAAAAATGTTACAAATTACAGGTCCTTCTGTGTTATATGTTTGTCGTGTGTTATATGTTTGTGTTATGTTATATGTTTGTGTGTTTTATATGTTTGTGTGTGTTTATGTTTGTGTATGTTATATGTGTTGTGCGTCATGTCAAGTACACTTCGTTGACCTTAACAAAACTCTGGACCAAAATACTAACGTGGGGAGTCGGCCTGTGTGAGGGATGTGAGTGTGTTTGTGAATGAGGGTGAAATGAGGAGTTGCTGAACCGGAATCATGGGGATAACAAAAGTTTTCTGTAATGTTTTTAATGTGATCATGAAATATTATTTTTGTCATCAGCATACGGTGTAAGTACTAGAGATTCAGATAACAAGCTTTATGAAACAGGTGTAAGTGGAGAGTACCTGGGATGAGTACTCTGAGGAAAAGTACTTCCTGAGAAAGTACTATGAGAATGAAATACCTTGCTGAGGTACTGAGGAGCCCGACCTCTGCTGATTGTATCCTGTCAGTGATTGGTTCCAACCGCAGGAGCGGTCATTGGGCAGGAGGACACTTTGGTTTGTAATCACATTTCGGGGAGTATAATATTAGAAACATTACATATTGATTAAGTCTGGTTTGGCTTCGCTCTGCCCCTGATGTCACACACCGCTTCGTCACCTGTAGTTAGGTTTTTGCCCCGAATTGGATTTGTATGACAGGTGCACAATGCGAAGAGAGGGACGTGGGCATTTCTGGAGTTCTAATGTTTCTTTTTCAGATGAAAGATAAACTGCACTGCTTCAGGGATGACGTAGTATGGATCTACGGAAATGAGCCTCCTACTTTGGCACCAAAGCCCACAATATGAATTGAGGCCGAGCGGGCGAAAAGCAAATGGAGAATGATTGAACAGTAAATCTACACACACACACAGACCATGTTTTATACTTTGGCCCTGACAACAGAGGGGAGTATTGTCTGGTATTGTCCTAGGTGGTCATGGTCCTTAACCTTCTAAATCATTAGGAAAGAAGTGTAAAATATTATTTACAAAACAAATAATAATAGAAAGGGCAGCCTTTAAAAAGCAAAATGGGAAAATTATTAAAGCACACCGTGTAACTCTTGGCCACTAGGGGCGCTAGACCTGCAACTTTCACGTTTAGCGCCCTAGTGGCCACAAGCAAATCTGCACTATCTGCAAAAGTCAAACCAACAGTAGGCCGGTGTCATTTGAGTGTGTTTCAACAGCATGCACTGGTGTGTGTGTTCAAACTGTAGCGGACATGCTACAGATATTGAGAGATCTGCTGTGGTCAGCCTCCAGACCGCTCTCGCATTAGTAACTTCCACACATGGACTTCTATATCCTGATGAGGGGTCTGCGTTATAGCTCGTGACTGCCGTGAATGACATCTTATGCCAGTTGCTGACATCCAGGACCTGGTGAAACAGCAGCGCTCCTACAGACATGCAGCTTAACAGCCACGATCCTTTGCGTTTTTCCTCTTTTTAGCTCTCCGAAAGGTTTAAAATTTTCCTTGCCTCACCTATGACCAGGAAGTCGAGCAGGTGAAAAATGAGTAGCAAAAGCCTTAGCTCCATGAGTATATCAGCGCCTGTAGCCGTAAAGCAAGTGTTTCTTCCAAGGTCACGTGCCTGGTGGCAGACGGTCCGTTCTGCTCGAAACTTACATGGGCGGTATTTCAAGAGAGGGCAGCCCCGCTCGGAGCATTTGCAAGTGTCAAGCGCTGAATATTGGCCCAAGTATTCATATAAAATAATCATATGTGTCAACCTCTTTAGGTCACAAAGTACGCGGTTGTGCCTTTAAGTTAAATTTTCGGGAGTTGGTCAAAAATGGAAAATTAAAATTCTATATTTGTCCCATAGGGGGTCATTCTAAATTTTGAGTGTGCAATTCAAAAGGAGCGCAATAATAGCGCTCTATAACTCAAATCAGATCTACTCTTTAATGATAAAAGTCATATATACTAAGATAATAATAGAAATAGAATGAACTAGTCTGAGCTATAATGTCATTGGATCGCGGAGCTATTGGTTGAAAAGTCGCTAGAAGAGGATGTCAGACTAAACAAATATTAATAATAGTTAGACTATTTGAATAATCAAAAATAGTTCTATTGTGGAAAATAAAGTCTCAATAGGTCCAATTGTTTCTAATAACTAAAGTAAAAAGAATCAATTGGAGTCAGATTTTAGATGTTTCTGTTTTCCACAATCTGTAGGAATAGTGACAGATGTGTTTAAGAGTAGTAGTATTAAAATGCAGAACACAGAACGACAGGCTTTATCACAATTTTAAATCTAAAAAATAGCTCAAATATAACATTGCTCTTGACTCAGCCTCTGAGCTGCTCCATTGGAGAACAGGTTACATGTTAATTGTTTATTACAAACCGCTGATGTATTTACAATATAAGTTTTGGGACAACTCTTTAAACAGTTCTAAGCAGCGGAAGAAGCCTGAATGTGCTTTTGTTTATTAAATAAATAATGCATATCCTTATAATCGTAGAGAACGTTTTAAAATAGTTAAAATCCCTTTCAGGCAACTTGATTTAGATGTATGTCTTTAATATTGGAGAACGATCTGTGTTGTTTTTGGAATTGTCTGAAATTTACAATACATAGAATAGTGATTGCAGCAGAACAAGAACCAGCCAATGAAAAATCGGTCTATTGCCAATGCAATTGTTACAATCAGAACTCAAAAATTGGGAATATGCCTTTGCTCAAGCTGCAACCGAGTTTTAGAGTCACAATAGAGTGTAAAATAGATAGATGCTTTCAAAAATAGAGATTATTTTTAGACAGGGCTAATATCAAACGGTAAAAAGACCATTTCCTTCATATTATGTCCAAGAGTATTTACTTCAAAGGTAGATAAAGTTCATTACAGTTTATGCACAGTTTTATTAGATAACTGACAAATTCACTTGTTTCAAAACATGGGTGAATGTTGACAATGCAAAAAGCTAATGAGATAGATTAATGAGATCGATTAGAACCAACACAGATTCAAGAACATTTGAAAGCATTTTAATGTATTTGGGTATAGCACAAAAGTAGATCTTTAGGAAGTTTTGAGAATTTTAAGAGCTGTCGATTTTGTCAGCAACAGGTTAGAGAATCAAAATACCGTTGTATAGGGACTGACCCCAGAGAAACCTGCTAAAATAGATTAGCTCCTGTAAGGATAATACCAATTTGATTAATGATGAAGAATCAGAATGACACAGCGGTGGTCATCAAAGAGTTTTGTGAAGGAATGTTTCGAATGTGGTTGTGTGTTGTATTCTTTCTGTATTAACTCTTCACAGATATCAAGCCGGAACTAAGCACAAGTATTGATGATAAACGACAATGTGGATTGTGACCTAATTTTTTAATCAGGTCAAAAGAGGGAAAACTGTTGTATATTTTAACTATGCAGATGTGAATATTGGCTGACCCTGATTTGAACTGTCTTTTCCTAAAGCAAAAAGACCTGGTTTCCCCATGTTCCTTTGTTAGTCCAAAGTGCATGGGTGAGTTAATGATAGGTAATCTGGGGGGGATTCTGCTAATTCTGAAGAAGGAGGGGGACCCGGAGAGCCTTCTGCCTTATCTCAAAGAAGTAATAAATTTGGGGAGTGGTAGTGTGTGTGAATGATTCTGTTTAAGGTACGGCAGACAGAGGGGACATGATGGAAGAGGCTGGGCCCAAGTCCTGCCTGATACGACACGCCCCCTGCTCCCTGAACATCGACTGAATGCTCTGGCTTGGGAAGAGTCAGAAGGATCAACCGAGGGCCAGAGAAAGGGACATATTAGTTTTAGGAGCACTTTTTGTTGAATATTCTGTATCTGATTGTAAAGATAATTAAATGCAGATGTTAAACGTGAAGATCTCTTGTCTCGCTCTTGCATCGATTTTGGATACGTCAGTCAAAGGGAATTATTGACATCAGTAGCCCACGTGAATTTAGTCTGGTTCAGTCTGGTTCAGTCTGCAGTACCGCGAGAATCCCCTGAGCACATGAGTTATTCAGCTACAAGCTAGTAATACCCTATCCAGTTAATATAATAGATCCATGGCAACACGTGAGATGTCACTTCCGGGTTCTGCGTCATACCCGGTCTACTGCTGTTACAGTCTATGCAACTACCACGGAAAATGGCAGATTTCACTCGTTGTTTAATCGAGATCCCAAAAGTCTCGGTTAATGACGTCCGACGACTGGTCAGGAGTGTGTCGATAACTCCACAGAGCCTCATGGAGAAGGGGTTTAAGTTGTATGTTTGTTCGTACATCATAAACTTTGACGGTAAGTTCACAGGCTCTAACTCTTGCTAACATGCTAACTAATGTGACTGCCTTTTAATACCCGCAATGACCCACTCGTAGCGAGCTAATGTTATGTACATGTGTTACGATTAAAGTTGTTTTTCTAATTACCCGTGTCAGGTAAAAATTCTCTGACAGGAGGTGACAGTTAGAGCCCGGTGCTCTATGAAGAAGTCCTCTGCTCCCCACCAGCTGAGAGTAGGACTTAGTCTCTGTTGTTCAGTCCCGTTGGACTTTGTCTTTGTCTTTGTCCTGTTGGACTTAATGTTGTTCTATGTTCTGTAGAACATGTTCAAATATGCTTTTTAATATAGGGAAAGCCACGCTGAGCTAAGTAGGACGAGAATTTGTCTGGCAGCTCTGATTTTGATTACTCATGAAAGGTTATTAAACAAACAGAAATAATTTCTAAACCTTCCAATTGTACATATACTTTCACCCTACTTGGCTGCCTTTTACATTGCATTAAAAAAAGCAATTCCTCTAAAACCCTCTGTTATTGTTGCAGATTACACTCCGTGAATCAACCCCAGTTGTGCTTGTTGGGAGTTCCTGCTCTTGTGTGGCTGGCCAGGCACTGTGCAACCACACGTTGCTCTGCTGTACCAGACTGCACATTATTGTGAGAGTGGGATGTCTGTGGTGCCACCTGTTCTTTCCTGCACTGAAACCGAGCAAAAGTGGCATAAACCGCGAACCATGGTTGGTAATAATTTATGTGGTATAGCTCATGTAAATGTCTTCATTGTGAGATCAATAAAGTGTCCTATCTTAAACCAACTTTACAGGGTGTGAAGCCGGTGTGAAGCCGGGGCGAGTGGACACAATGGTGGTTATGAAGGCCACACCAGGAGCTTCTGCAACAAGTGGAAAAAGGTATTTTTTTATTTATTTTTTATTAGTTGAGGCATTACTTGAGGCACACATACAGGACAGTAGCAAGAGCACACACGATATACAATATAAGTAGCTGCTGTGTTTCTTAGCTAGCTGTAAATGCTTCAATCAATCTGTGTAAAGGTATACACATATAGGGCAGGATAAAAAGTAGATAATGATAATCTGAAATTGCAGAATTCTGCATTCTGAAAACCGTTGCAGGCAACCTTAATTGGAAAACTTGTTTTCACATTGTGTTATTATATCCGATGCACAATTGCATTAACTGTAATTATCATATTTCCTTAGATCAACGCTCTACAAGGCTTACAGGGGTGAACTGCCAGTACCGTCAACACTTGATCCTTCAGCACACTATGCTGCTTTTGACCCAGATGTGCTGCCATTGATCTGCCAGATGAACATCTCTGCTGACAAGCCACTGGTAGATTCAGCTTTTGGAAAAGTGCAAGCTGGCAGCGTGCTGTCCTACCACCACCCTCCGCCTTCAGCCCAGGGTGTTTGCATACATAAGGATGCACCACCCTTTCCCAAACTGCCACTTGATGACTACCATCTACCACCAACCGAGTGTCATTTTGTGGCCACCTCTCAGCAGCAGCTTCACCTGCACTCCCTGCACGTGACCTTGGCCCAGTGTCACCAAATTGAAGCTTCAACCAGAGGTCAAAGTGCAGCAGCTGACTGGCATAGTCTCGGACGAGAAAGGGTGACCTCCTCTCATTTCAGGGAAGTCTGCCATGTTAGAGGATCTACGTCTGCAGAGAACCTGCCTGAGAGGATCCTTAGGGGCACAAGACCTACTGTCATCATGAGAAGAGGGCTCGACATGGAAGCGGGAGCTTTAAAGGAGTACGCAGCCATGAAGAACGTGAACCTATCACAATGTGGACTGGTCATTCATCCTGATGCGCCCTGGCTCGGAGCATCACCTGATGGGCTGGTGTATGATCCCCTGGAGAGACGCACATGGGGCTTGGTCGAATTGAAATGCCGAATGTGCAGAGCTACATTGACTGCAAGTACCTCTCAGTGCAGCATGGCCAACATAAGCTTAAGGAGAGCCATGCGTACTACTGGCAGATACAGGAACAGCTGCTCATCACTGGCATGACCTGGTGTGATTTTGTCATCAGTGCAAATGACAACATGTTTGTGCAGCGCATTTACAGGGATGACAGTGATATTAAGCATAAAGGAGCGATGTGATTTGTTTTTATTAATACATACATCTCCAAATATTTATCCTCAAATTGAGAACCCTCCCTTAAGGTAACCTTTGTTCGTCCCACAGTGGGAAAATTTCATTGTTGGAGCACACATACAGGACAGTAGCACACAAAATAAATGTTTCTTAACTAGCTGTAAATGCTCGAGTCTTTAAAAAAAAGTAGTGCAAAGTTATTGTGTTCACTTGATGTGCATGATTTTGATTTAGTGCATATTATTTTGTTTCTGTTCATGATTTAGTGTTTGACTTGTGTGTGTGTCATTTTTGAAATACAATATTACATTTTACAAATCAATTTCTGTTCTGCTTGGTACCAAATCTGCATAGACTGGTTTATTGGGCACAAATTGCACTTTGCTACAATTAGATTAGTAAATACTCTGTCTTTATTCTATTTAAGGACATTATGGTGTATTTCTGCACAGCCCAATAGCATAAGTAAAAGGACTACATAGTTTAATTAGAAGTCTTAATGCATTTATTTGCTAAGTCAAGGGTTTAGAGAAGTGGATACAACATGTATCTAAGTATTATGGAAAGGGACAAGGCTACAAAAACAACTCGGCTTTCTCCAAACATATACACGGCCCTAAATCACAACACAGATCAGAAAATCAAACACACTACATGAAATGATAGAAAAACATTGGTATTGGTCCATAGGGGCCGATGATGATTATGGAAAGGGACTGGCCCAGGCTTTCACTAAAGGTCCGTTCTGGTAGTTTACAAGCAGACAGGCAACAACATAAAGCTGATTAATATTTCCAGTTGAAGACGAGGGGAGCACTGTCCTGAACAATTTGTGTTCCTTCACCCTTCTGATGACATGCTCCACGTGACCTCTAAGCCTGGCAGTCTTCCTTACTGCGGCTCCAGACAGCTGTTTCTGTTTCTTCAGGAAGGCGGGTATGTGGACTTTGCAGGGGACCAGGTCTTCCACAAGGAAACCCTTGTCCACCATAATAGCCATGGAGGGCTTCAGCAGAGCTACAAGGCCTGACTGCTTGAGAATTTCCCGGTCACTGACACAGCCTTCATAAAGTGGAGAGATGAATGTGATTGCGCCATGAGGAGCCATTCCAATCAGTCCCTTATAAGTGCAGTGTGATTTGTAGCTGGAGCACAGCTCACTTTGCAGCAAGAGGGAGTCAGGTGTTTGACAGCGCAGCTCTGTGCAGTCCAAGATGACTTGTGTGTCACTGTACTCTGAGAAAACCTCTGGCATATAATGTTGTACGGCCTCCTCATCCAGCCAAATACCAATAGCTCCCAACACTTGATATAAAAAATTGGCCCAAGTGGTGATGATGCGGCTCACAGTGGACTGGTGAATACAAAATCTATTAGCCAGATCCTTCTGCACCAGATCCAAAGCTAGATAATTCATAAAAAGAAAAAACTCATCAATGGGTTGAAGTGAGGTTGGAAAAGCATGGCGAACATCTTGTCCAGACGTTTCTGCCTGACTGCTGGTCACGCGCACCATGTAAGGCAAGGCTGGTTCTATCTGGCTCCAGAAAGACATCAGGTGGGCATAACATGAAAACCTGAGCAAGGGGCACAAGATCCTCAGTTAGTAACATCTCATTTATATGGAAAAAAGGCCATAAACCAGTAGAACTGCAGCTATCAAATATTTTAGTAATTGAGAATTCAATCAAATAAATCATATTTTTGCTTAAATAAAACATAAATATACAATATCAAATGACAACATATTTCTTGCACTATATACAGTATTTTACCGTACATTCACCATACAGTATTCTATACTTGCCGTTTCACAATGCTAATAATCATTACATTTTGGATTATTCAAAGCTTTCTAGCTTACCTCGTGTACAACCTGATGTCTTCATCGGAGCCAGCAAAGCGTTGCAGACCGAACCTGCAACTGACGGTCATTTCTTCGACCCTTCTCTGGAGCGCCTCTACATGAGCCAGGGACTCTGCAGCTTTGCTAAGGGCTAAATCCAGAGCAGCTGGTTCAGAAGTGGTGGAGCAGTAGTCGTGGTCAGAGCAGGCCACCCCCAACTCTGGATCGTCTTCAGGGTCTAAACGGGGAGGATTTGGCCGCTCCGTTCGCTCCCAAACACCCGGTCGTGGAGCAGGGAGTGATGACTGCTCCAGATGCTGGGTCCTGCGCTTTACTTGCCGCTGATATCGAGCTCCATCTGTTTCTTTAACAATATTGTGGCCTAACCGCAAGGATGGTGTCCAGTCAGGGTGATTCTCCAACATCTCATATGATGGTTTACCTAGAACAGAATAATCTATGTAGTCAATGCTTTAAACTGGCAACAAGGTAGCATAATGTCATGAACAGAATCTCAACTATTTTTAGCAATCTCATATAACGGTTTACTTACATCAGATTAATAAGATTATTAAACAATCTGGAATCTAAAGAAATATTAAACAAGAAGGTAACGCTATTCATGGTTTCATAAAAGGGCTCAGGGGGTGGTGGCAACACAAGACAAAAAAAAAGTTTGGGCACCACTGGTTTAGAGAACATAAGAGACAGAGACAAACGCACTTTGAGTGCCCATATTCCACCAACAAGGTAGGATAATGAGCAGAAACTTAAATATTCTTAGTTAGCATTAATGGTTGGCCATTAAGCATTTTCATAGAGGCAACAGTTTGTTAGATAGTTAGCTAGGCAGCTAACTTAAGATGCACTTCAGTGTTTGCAACTTTAAAAAAACAACATAAAGACATTTTAGGACGTACCCGAGTGAAAATGCAGAGAACACACTCTCATCGACTGGGGGGTGAGATCGAAAGTAAGGTCCTTTCTTCTTATTGCAGCCAACCAAGCCATCCGGCGTCTCTTCGTCAGGTCAGACACCTGCGCTCCCTGATGTTGTATCCATTTTGGTGGCCTAAAAAATTGTAAACCGTTGTTCCTACGTTTTCCTTTCTTATAGTGTGAGGTACTGGAGCAGTTTTTAACACAGCAATGAGCTCCAGGCATGGTAAAACAGAAATAGCGATGACCTCCTTTGCTACCGCGTTAACAACAACAGTTTGCCGCTGGGATCCTACCAACATGGCGGAGACGGGGAGGGGCTCTGTGCCATAGAATATATATATATAGAATAGACGCCGCATTGGTTGCTCGGGCACGAGAAATACGGCCGCCATCTTGGACCGGTCATCATACAGCGCGATGCCTGAACACTGTGCGGCGTATGGCTGTCAAAATAGGCGGACTATTCAAAACAGGGCTCGTGGGATTACTTTTCACAAGTAAGATTTAACATTATTATTGGTTGTACTAGTTTGTTAATGGAATATTACTGAATTGTATTTATGTCACTCACCAACGAAATCAGATACAGAACATCTATTGAATAGCAAACAAGCTAACTTACAGCAGCTTTGGTTCATTATCAAAATGCGAGTTTTGTTGAAGAGATGTTCTATATTTGAAGGAGGAAAATGGGAAGAAGTAATTAGGAAATAGGAATTATGGTAATATATATTTTTGTTGTTGTTGTTGTTTTATTCATGTATTTACATTTTGAAGGTTTCCCAGAGACAGAAATGGTAGGAAGAAGTGGGAAGTGGCTATGAGGAGGGAAGGATTCACTGCAAGTGATTCATCCGTGCTTTGCAGTGAGCATTTTAAGCAGGAAGATTTGGACAGGACAGGTCAGATTATCCGACTCAGAGATGGTGTTGTTCCATCCATCTTCAGCTTCCCGGTTCATCTCCAAAGAGTAGGTTTATCACCATAAGGCTGTCAGCACTAATATATTCTATTCTATTATATAATATATATGTTATAATAACATATTACAAATATATATATATAATTTCTTTTCAAGTACTATGTTTCTCCATATATATATGTATGTATATATATATATATATATATATATATATATATATATATATATATGTATATATATATATATGTATATATATATATATATATATATATATTATATATATATATATATATATATATATATATATATATATATATATATATATATATATATATATATATATATGTATGTATATATATATATATATTATATATATATATATATATATATATATATATATATATATATATATATATATATATATATATATATAATATACATACATGTGTGTGTATGTTTCAGTATTTCACTTGTAGTGTATAGATAGAACATTGTGTATTATGCAAAATTCCTGTCACACATCACATATATCATATATCAAAAAATTCTATTACTGTTAAACCCACTATGAATATTAACATACGCCAAACCATGTGTCCTGTGTCATAGCTACATGTGTGTGGTTTACAGTAAAAAAAAAAGTGTGAAAATCAGTGAAGTATTCAGCGAGTTATGATTGATTAAATGCGCTGACTCGTCACTGCGCCTGCTAAACAGATTACTCTGAGAGGAGCGGGCGACCGGTCCAAGATGGCGGCGCTACGGCTCGTCGGCGCCAATGGACAGTAGCGGTAGATGCGGCGTCTATTCTATATATGTCTATGCTCTGTGCTATGACGACAACTCCTCACTCTCAGGCCCCGTCCCAATACTCGCACTTCCACCCTCGCGCCCCTCATTTGCGCGTTCCCGATAAAGTGTGCGAGTGCGTAGGGTGTCCCAATTCTCCAGGGAGGTCTTTGGCCCCGCCCCCTTTGCGCCCCTGATCCACACTTCGCCGTAGCCTGCATCTATGCGCACTCTGGTGAAGGATATTGCCCATAATTCTTTGCGGTACACATCAAAACGTCGGGAAAATGCATTTAAATATAAATTTTGAAATATATATGCAGTATGTGTGTAAATAAGTTTTGCTATGTTACTTGGAAAGAAGCATAAACGTCTGATGAAGAATTACGGACATTGTGTTTTAACAATTTAATAACTTTTTAAAACAAGCGTTTATATAACATTCAATTTAAACTTTACACTTATTACAATAATCTTAGAGTGTATAAAAACTGACCAGATAGTTAGTTACCCACATTTAACTTAACATTATACAGCTATCTCTAATTAAAAACAACTAATATACATTTATTTTAACGTGTGTGAAGCAATTCATTTTGTTTCCCAAAGGGTCAGACAAAATTACCTTTAATGTTTATAAAGTTTAGGTCTGAAAATGACCATCTCTTGACGAGTCGATGACGTGACCTGCTCTCAGTGCACTGTCCCAATTCTGCCTTTTTTGCACACTTGTAACCTGCCACTCCAACCCTGGTGTGCACTTCAGACACATGCACACTTCGTAGAGGTGTGTAGGGTGCAGTCTGGGTATTGGGACTGGGCCTCAATAGGGCTGGAAAGCGGAAGTGCGAGATTTTGCGAGATTTCCACCCGCGGATACAAACAAACCACACGTGCCACTTGTATGGTGCTGAGATCGCCGACTTCTTCCTCGTTAATGGACTTTCCTGTGTTATTTTGGACACATTTCGTCTCTGGGACAGAAAAACTGAGTGAGTGGTCGGAATTAGCGGTGAACTGACCATGTCCTGAAGTTTATATGACGGGGAGATGAGAAAGGTGCAGGGCCGTGTTCAAACTTATTGTTTTTTAATCCACTATTATGCATCAGAAAGACAATATAGAAACACTATTCCCATGAAAATACATTGATGTCCCTTACAGCTGTCTTTGCTGCGTTGGTTATGAGCCAATGTTTATGAATGATCAGTTTTCTATCTGTACATCAGCTCCATCTCCACTTCACACTCATTGCAGCTTCACATTGGGTCTTTTTGCTGTGCTGCCAAAAATAACATGATGTAGTTGGGTTACCTATTTCATTTACTACTAATATTATGATTGTCCGTTTTCTGTTTATATTTGAACATTTGTTAAATGTTATTTAATATGTGCTAATATGTTCCTCCTTTATCTCTCAAATAAATAAATAAATGTATCCTGTGTGACAACAATAAAGTTAATCTTATCTTAAAATACAAGCCACAATGAAAGGCTCGGCAGCGCACTACAGGTTAGCATTAGCTACAAGTTAGCTTGAATACATATTCAAGTTAACCATCTGTAAAATCAGACAAAATGTTTTATCACAACTGCATAGCTTTTTACACAGCTTCAGTTGGTCTTTGGGAAACCCAAAAAATGAGCTTCATGTAAACTTTGATGATAACAGCCGAAAACAAAGCAGAGCCTTTTGCACCATTCATTTAAACAGCCTCTTCGAACAGCTGACGGTTTGTTTGTATCCGAGCCATGAACCGGAAGTGCTTCTGGGACGAGACTTTCCAGCCCTATACCCGTTCCAGTCAAAAAGCAGCGGGACAGCACCTTTCCTCAACATACGACGTCCTTGTGGGGTGGTGGGCTGGATCATATCTTCAGCCTCAAAGTGGCGAGAACAGACCCGTGTGTTTGACGTAACCTTAAACTGGTCCCTTCTTATTTTCACGATCCACTTTTTTCGCAGTAAAGAATCTCCAGGGAATGTGAAAAAACTTAAATCTGGCCGAATTTGAGCATCGTGGAACACAGCAGTGATAACCAGACGTACTGTCCTGTCTCCGTTGAAAAGTAAACGTTGAAACTTTCGACGTCATCTCACACTAAAAACACGATACAACAAAAATAGTCTCTGTAATCGGTAGCAGTAGACCGGGTATGACGCGGCGCCGGAAGTGACATCTCATCTGACGCAGAACCCGGAAGTGATGCGTGCATATAGCCTCAAGTTTTGCATTTGTGGGCACGGTTCAACAATCCGTGCTCACAGTTTAAGAATCCGTGCTCACAGTTTTTTTTTTTTTTTTACCTCCAAAAATACCTCCGTATTTTTGGAGGTAAAATGAAGCAAAATATTTTACGTTTGTTTTTGAGCAGAGAAAGAGGGGAATATGGGGGAGAGCAGGGGGAGACGGGGGAGACAGGACGACAGAGGGAGGAGGAGGGGGAGGAGGATTAGCCGGGGTGAACTTGTAAACAGCACATTTGCAAAGTTGTAAAAAACATTAACCTTGAGGAAAGCACCGAAACACCGCAGCGAGAGGCCGTTAAAATGTTCTGTTCAGAGAGATCCCACCGTTTGAGCAAATGGAGACGATCAGTCAGAGAAGAAGAGAGCGGAGGAGAGAGAGAGAGGGGTGGGAGAGACCAGAGAAGAAGAGAGCAGAGGAGAGAGAAGGAGGAGAGAGAGAGGGGGTGGGAGAGACCAGAGAAGAAGAGAGCAGAGGAGAGAGAAGGAGGAGAGAGAGAGGGGTGGGAGAGACCAGAGAAGAAGAGAGCAGAGGAGAGAGAAGGAGGAGAGAGAGAGGGGTGGGAGAGACCAGAGAAGAAGAGAGCAGAGGAGAGAGAAGAAGGAGAGAGAGAGGGGTGGGAGAGACCAGAGAAGAAGAGAGCAGAGGAGAGAGAAGAAGGAGAGAGAGAGGGGTGGGAGAAACCAGAGAAGAAGAGAGCAGAGGAGAGAGAAGAAGGAGAGAGAGAGGGGTGGGAGAGACCAGAGAAGAAGAGAGCAGAGGAGAGAGAAGAAGGAGAGAGAGAGGGGTGGGAGAAACCAGAGAAGAAGAGAGCAGAGGAGAGAGAAGGAGGAGAGAGAGAGGGGTGGGAGAGACCAGAGAAGAAGAGAGCAGAGGAGAGAGAAGGAGGAGAGAAAGAGACCAGAGAGAGACCAGAGAAGAAGAAAGCAGAGGAGAGAGAAGGAGGAGAGAAAGAGACCAGAGAGAGACCAGAGAAGAAGAGAGCAGAGGAGAGAGAAGGAGGAGAGAAAGAGGGGTGAGAGAGACCAGAGAGAGGATAGAGAGAGGGGAGAGAGAGAGACGGGTGGGAGAGACCAGAGAAGAACAGAGCGAAGGAGAGAGAAAGAGGAGAGAGAGAGACCAGAGAGAGGATAGAGGGACCAGAGAAGAAGAGAGCGGAGGAGAGAAAAAGAGGAGAGAGAGAGGGATGGGAGAAACCAGAGAAGAAGAGAGCAGAGGAGGGAGAAGGAGGAGAGAGAGAGGGGTGGGAGAGACCAGAGAGAGGAGGGAGCAGAGGCGAGAGAAAGAGGAGAGAGAGAGGGGAGAGAGAGAGACGGGTGGGAGAGACCAGAGAGAGGAGAGATAGACCAGAGAAGAACAGAGCGAAGGAGAGAGAAAGAGGAGAGAGAGAGACCAGAGAGAGACCAGAGAGAGGATAGAGGGAACAGAGAAGAAGAGAGCGGAGGAGAGAAAAAGAGTAGAGAGAGAGGGGAGAGAGAGACAAAAGAGAGAGACCAGAGAAGAAGAGAGCAGAGGCGAGAGATAGAGGAGAGAGAAAGGGGAGAGAGAGAAAAAAGAGAGTGACCAGAGAGAGATGTGAAAGAGAGGAGCAAAAATGTATGATTATTGTTAATTATTGTTGATTATTGTTAATTATTGATGATTATTGTTAATTATTGATGATTATTGTTAATTATTGATGATTATTGATGATTTTAAAGCCTTGTGTGATTTGAGTTATCTTCTGTTTGAACCAATAACCTTCTGACTGTTTCCCGTCTCATTCTGTGAAGCCTCCGCACAGACAGAACCTCGGACTGTTCTGACTCATGTTTAAATCTACACAAAACCATGTAGATCCCTCAAATCTGGTTGTGGAATTAGCCCTCGTCGTCATGGAGACACAAGAGAGCGTTTTGGTCCGGCCTGGATACGACGCCAGGTTCAGACGACACACTTAGCACGAGCGGGAGATTAAAGGTGATGTCTCCGTTTTATCAAAGAATCTGACGTTTGTTTAAGAGATCAGAGACTTCAGAGATTCACTCATTCAACGGTTGGTCAATACAGAGAGAGAAACTACAGAGAGAGAGCAGAGAGAGAGAGGGAGAGAGAGAGCAGAGAGAGAGAGGGAGAGAGAGACTAGAGAGAGAGAGGGAGCAGAGAGAGAGACTAGAGAGAGAGAGCAGAGAGAGAGAGAGCAGAGAGAGAGAGGGAGAGAGAGAGCAGTGAGAGAGAGCAGAGAGAGAGAGCAGAGAGAGAGACTAGAGAGAGAGAGCAGAGAGAGAGACTAGAGAGAGCGAGCAGAGAGAGAGAGGGAGAGAGAGAGCGAGCAGAGAGAGAGAGCAGTGAGAGAGAGCAGAGAGAGAGAGGGAGCAGAGAGAGAGAGCAGAGAGAGAGACTAGAGAGAGCGAGCAGAGAGAGAGGGAGAGAGAGCGAGCAGAGAGAGAGGGAGAGAGAGCGAGCAGAGAGAGAGAGCAGTGAGAGAGAGCAGAGAGAGAGGGAGCAGAGAGAGAGCAGTGAGAGAGAGCAGAGAGAGAGAGGGAGAGAGAGAGAGCAGAGAGAGAGAGGGAGCAGAGAGAGAGAGCAGAGAGAGAGAGATCAGAGAGAAAGAGCAGAGAGAGAGAGGGAGAGAGGGCGAGCAGAGAGAGAGAGACAAGAGAGAGAGAGCAGTGAGAGAGAGAGAGAGAGAGAGAGAGAGAGAGACCAGAGAGAGAGAGACCAGAGAGAGAGAGCAGAGAGAGAGAGAGTAGAGAGAGAGCAGAGAGAGACCAGAGAGAGAGAGAGCAGAGAGAGACCAGAGAGAGAGACTAGAGAGAGGGAGCAGAGAGAGACCAGAGAGAGAGCAGAGAGAGACTAGAGAGAGAGAGCAGAGAGAGAGAGATCAGAGAGAAAGAGCAGAGAGAGAGAGGGAGAGAGAGCGAGCAGAGAGAGAGAGGGAGCAGAGAGAGAGAGACAAGAGAGAGAGAGCAGAGAGAGAGCAGTGAGAGAGAGAGAGAGAGAGCAGAGAGAGAGACCAGAGAGAGAGAGCAGAGAGAGAGAGAGTAGAGAGAGAGCAGAGAGAGACCAGAGAGAGAGAGCAGAGAGAGAGAGCAGAGAGAGAGAGGGAGCAGAGAGAGACCAGAGAGAGAGTAGAGAGAGAGCAGAGAGAGACCAGAGAGAGAGAGCAGAGAGAGAGAGAGCAGAGAGAGAGAGGGAGCAGAGAGAGACCAGAGAGAGAGCAGAGAGAGAGACTAGAGAGAGAGAGCAGAGAGAGACCAGAGAGAGACCAGAGAGAGACCAGAGAGAGACCAGGGAGAGACCAGAGAGAGACCAGAGAGAGAGACCAGAGAGAGACCAGAGAGAGACCAGAAAGAGAGACTAGAGAGAGAGAGCAGAGAGGGAGGAGAGAAAGCGAGACCGGAGACTGCTCCCTCTGGTCTCTCTCAGATCTCTGTGTATTTCTGTGTGTCTGTGTGTGTGTGTGTCTCTCTCTGTGTGTATGTGTGTTTGTCTGTGTGTGTGTGTTTCTGTGTGTGTGTATGTCTGTGTGTGTCTGTGTGTGTGTGTGTCTGTGTGTGTGTCTGTGTGTGTGTGTCTGTGTGTCTGTGTCTGTGTGTGTCTGTGTGTGTCTGTGTGTGTGTGTGTCTGTGTGTGCGTGTGTCTGTGTCTGTGTGTGTGTGTGTCTGTGTGTCTGTGTGTGTGTGTGTCTGTGTGTGTGTGTGTGTGTGTCTGTGTGTGTCTGTGTCTGTGGAGAAAACATCTTAACTCTGGTAAAATGACTGCTGACCTTTCTCACAGGAGCAGATATGAAGCGACCTGTTGTTCTCAGATAATGGAGGTGCTTCTGGATCCTCTCCAAACTCACTCACTCAAGAGGAGGAGGAGGAGGAGGTGGAGAAGGGAGGAGAATGCAGAGAGGGAGGAGGACGCAGAGAGGGAGGAGGACGCAGAGAGGGAGGAGGACGCAGAGAGGGAGGAGGACGCAGAGAGGGAGGAGAATGCAGAGAGGGAGGAGAATGCAGAGAGGGAGGAGAATGCAGAGAGGGAGGAGGACGCAGAGAGGGAGGAGGACGCAGAGAGGGAGGAGGACGCAGAGAGGGAGGAGAATGCAGAGAGGGAGGAGGACGCAGAGAGGGAGGAGGACGCAGAGAGGGAGGAGGACGCAGAGAGGGAGGAGAATGCAGAGAGGGAGGAGGACGCAGAGAGGGAGGAGGACGCAGAGAGGGAGGAGAATGCAGAGAGGGAGGAGAATGCAGAGAGGGAGGAGGACGCAGAGAGGGAGGAGGACGCAGAGAGGGAGGAGGACGCAGAGAGGGAGGAGGAGAGGGAGGAGGAAGAGGAGGCTGAAGAGGTTCCTCTAATATGACAGTCTAAAGAAGCTATAGCAGTGGATAGATAGAGAGAGACCATAGAGAGACAAGTGAGGGACCAGAGGGACTAGGTAGGAGACCAGAGAGAGACCAGGGAGAGAGACCAGAGAGAGACCAGAGAGAGACCAGATAGAGGGACCAGAGAGAGACCAGAGAGAGAGACCAGAGAGAGACCAGAGAGAGACAAGTGAGGGACCAGAGGAAGACCAGAGGGACTAGGTAGGAGACCAGAGAGAGACCAGGGAGAGAGACCAGAGAGAGACCAGAGAGAGGGACCAGAGAGAGACCAGAGAGAGAGACCAGAGAGAGACCAGAGAGAGACAAGTGAGGGACCAGAGGAAGACCAGAGGGACTAGGTAGGAGACCAGAGAGAGACCAGGGAGAGAGACCAGAGAGAGACCAGAGAGCGACCAGAGAGAGGGACCAGAGAGAGACCAGAGAGAGAGACCAGAGAGAGACCAGAGAGAGACAAGTGAGGGACCAGAGGAAGACCAGAGGGACTAGGTAGGAGACCAGAGAGAGACCAGGGAGAGAGACCAGAGAGAGACCAGAGAGAGACCAGAGAGAGGGACCAGAGAGAGACCAGAGAGAGACCAGGGAGAGAGACCAGGGAGAGAGACCAGAGAGAGAGACCAGGGAGAGAGACCAGCTAGAGAGACCAGGGAGAGAGACCAGAGAGAGAGACCAGGGAGAGAGACCAGAGAGAGGCCAGAGAGAGACCAGGGAGAGAGACCTGAGAGAGGCCAGAGAGAGAGACCAGGGAGAGAGACCAGAGAGAGAGACCAGGGAGAGACCAGGGAGAGACCAGAGAGAGGGACCAGAGACAGAGACCAGTGAGAAAGACCAGAGAGAGACCAGGGAGAGAGACCTGAGAGAGGCCAGAGAGAGAGACCAGGGAGAGAGACCAGAGAGAGAGACCAGGGAGAGACCAGGGAGAGAGACCAGAGAGAGACCAGAGAGAGACCAGAGAGAGAGACCAGAGAGAGACAAGTGAGGGACCAGAGGAAGACCAGAGGGACTAGGTAGGAGACCAGAGAGAGACCAGGGAGAGAGACCAGGGAGAGAGACCAGAGAGAGACCAGAGAGAGACCAGAGAGAGGGACCAGAGAGAGACCAGAGAGATAGACCAGAGAGAGACCAGAGAGAGACCAGAGAGAGACCAGAGAGAGACCAGAGAGAGACCAGAGAGAGACCAGAGAGAGAGAGACCAGAGAGAGACCAGGGAGAGACCAGGGAGAGAGACCTGAGAGAGACCATAGAGAGAGACCAGGGAGAGGGACCAGAGAGAGACCAGAGAGAGACCAGGGAGAGAGACCAGGGAGAGAGACCAGAGAGAGAGACCAGGGAGAGAGACCAGCTAGAGAGACCAGGGAGAGAGACCAGAGAGAGAGACCAGGGAGAGAGACCAGCTAGAGAGAGGGACCAGAGACAGAGACCAGGGAGAGAGACCAGAGAGAGGCCAGAGAGAGACCAGGGAGAGAGACCTGAGAGAGGCCAGAGAGAGAGACCAGGGAGAGAGACCAGAGAGAGAGACCAGGGAGAGAGACCAGAGAGAGAGACCAGGGAGAGGGACCAGAGAGAGACCAGAGAGAGACCAGGGAGAGAGACCAGGGAGAGAGACCTGAGAGAGACCAGAGAGAGACCAGAGAGAGACCAGGGAGAGAGACCAGAGAGAGTGACCGGCTAGAGAGACCAGGGAGAGAGACCAGAGAGAGAGACCAGGGAGAGAGACCAGCTAGAGAGAGGGACCAGAGACAGAGACCAGGGAGAGAGACCAGAGAGAGGCCAGAGAGAGACCAGGGAGAGAGACCTGAGAGAGGCCAGAGAGAGAGACCAGGGAGAGAGACCTGAGAGAGACCATAGAGAGAGACCAGGGAGAGGGACCAGAGAGAGACCAGAGAGAGACCAGGGAGAGAGACCAGGGAGAGAGACCAGAGAGAGAGACCAGGGAGAGAGACCAGCTAGAGAGAGGGACCAGAGACAGAGACCAGGGAGAGAGACCAGAGAGAGGCCAGAGAGAGACCAGGGAGAGAGACCTGAGAGAGGCCAGAGAGAGAGACCAGGGAGAGAGACCAGAGAGAGAGACCAGGGAGAGAGACCAGAGAGAGAGACCAGGGAGAGGGACCAGAGAGAGACCAGAGAGAGACCAGGGAGAGAGACCAGGGAGAGAGACCTGAGAGAGACCAGAGAGAGACCAGAGAGAGACCAGGGAGAGAGACCAGAGAGAGTGACCGGCTAGAGAGACCAGGGAGAGAGACCAGAGAGAGAGACCAGGGAGAGAGACCAGCTAGAGAGAGGGACCAGAGACAGAGACCAGGGAGAGAGACCTGAGAGAGGCCAGAGAGAGAGACCAGGGAGAGAGACCAGAGAGAGAGACCAGGGAGAGAGACCAGAGAGAGGGACTAGAGAGTGATTTTGACGTTGACACCTGGTCATAAATGTGCCGAAATGTCCCAGATGTTTGCGGACATTGGCCTGAGTGAACATAACAACCTTTGGTATCGTTCTAATCTGTTGATAAGCAGTGACATCACAGAACACACTCACGATAAGATCATTTTATAGAAGCTAATCTGGTTACACATCTCTGTTTGACTCTGTGTTTAGAAATGCAATAAAGTACAGTTAGTTGTGCAGAGACTGTAGGACGTATGTGATCCTCTAGGGGCAGTAAAGAGCCACAGACCAGGACTCTAAAGGAAAGTTTTGAGATTTGATATGAAATAAATTCAAAGCAGAGTGAGGTAGGAAATAGGCCTTGGTCAGACAAAAGAGAGACCAGAGAGAGACAAGAGAGAGACCAGTGAGAGAGCAGAGAGAGAGCAGAGAGAGACCCGAGAGAGACCAGTGAGAGAGCAGAGAGAGAGCAGAGAGAGAGAACAGAGAGAGACCAGAGAGAGGTCAGAGAGAGAGCAGAGAGAGAACAGAGAGAGACCAGAGTGAAGGACCAGAGAGAGACCTGAGAGAGACCAGAGAGAGACCAGAGTGAATGACTAGAGAGAAACTAGAGAGAGACCAGAGAGAGAGACCAGTGAGAGACCAGAGAGAGACCAGAGAAACCAGAGTGAAGGACCAGAGAGAGACCTGAGAGAGACCAGAGATAGACAAGAGAGACCAGAGTGAAAGACTAGAGAGAAACCAGAGAGAGAGACAAAACAGAGAGACCAGAGAGAGACCTGAGAGAGACCAGAGAGAGAGCAGAGAGAGACCAGAAAGAGACCAGAGAGAGACAAGAGTGAAGGACCAGAGAGAGACCAGAGAGAGACCAGAGAGAAAGACCAAAAAGAGAGACCAGAAAGAGATAAGAAAGAGACCAGGTAGACCCAGAGAGATACCAAAGAGAGACCAGAAAGAGATAAGAGAGAGGGACCAGCGAGAGACTAGACAGAGGGACGAGAGAGACCAGAGTGAAAGACTAGAGAGAGACAAAAAAGAGACAGGAGCGAGATCAGAGAGAAGTGAGAAAGAAAGAACAAAGAAAAGTAGACTGTCAAAGTTGGATCTTTTGTGAAGCTTAACACTCCATCACTCTGTCACAGAGTGATGGAGACCAGAGAGAGACCAGAGAGAGACCAAAGAGAGCCCAGAGAGAGACCAGAGGAGAAAGACCAGAGGGAGACCAGAGAGAGAGCAGAGAGGGACCAGAGAGAGAGACCAGAGAGAGACCAGAGAGAGAGCAGAGAGACCAGAGAGAGACCAGAGACCCTGGCCTACCCCTGGCGCCGCGGCTGCATCGAACACCACTTTTATCGCGATCTGAAAGTTGATGTGAAGGAAGTGCAGAATGAGTTTTGGAGACCGTCGAAGTTGGATCTTTTGTGAAGCTTAAAAAACTTTTGATAGAATTGGGTCTAATCTGCTTTTAATTTGAGCCTGTTTGCTTGATTGGTTGCGCTTTGTCTGATTTCACCAGAGGCAGACGATAAGAATCCAGAATGAACCGATAGCTTCTCTTTCTTTTTGGGCTGGTGTTTTTTGTTCATTCCACCTGCTGTCCTCGGAGAAAGCCCTATCAGACGCTGCACTAATTACTTCAATTACTGGCGGCAATATTCGCTCCGCCGCCGTGTGGTACAGTGGTGGCTCTGATTGTGTCTTTGTGGATGCGGACAGGCCAGACTCCCCGCCGGTTATGCCCAGGAGAGAGAGCTTTGTGTGGGATCGATCCGTGTCCCTGGTCCGTAATGGACACGGAGGATGGAGGCTCGAGTCCTCACCGTGGGTTTTATCGGAGGTATAAAAGTGTGAGTGGCTTTGCTTTAGCCTTCAGAGAGAGAGACCAGAGAGAGAGAGAGAGAGAGACTGGAGAGAGAGAGAGAGAGAGAGAGAGAGACCAGAGAGAGAAACTAGAGAGAGAGACCAGAGAGAGACTAGAGAGAGACAAGAGAGAGACCAGAGCAAAAGACCAGAGAGAGGTAGATTGGAGAGAGAGGGAGATAAGAGTGAGATCAGAGAGACCAGAGATATTAGAGAGAAAGACCAAAGAGAGATAAGAGAGAAGCGAGAGAGACAAGAGAGAGGAGGGACCAGAAAGAGACTAGGGAGAGAGGGAGACCAGAGAGACCAGAGAGACAAGGACCAGAGAGAGATAAGAAAGAAAGAAATTCCAGAGTTAGTAGAGACCAGAAGGAGACCAAAGAGAGAGTAGAGAGAGAGATGATGACAAATAAAACATGGAACTTTGTGACACTAAACTAAGACCTGAGTCTGTCTTTGGGCCGTTGCCATGGTTCCCAGGACAGATGTTTCCACTTCTGTCCTGCACAACGTGAAACTCGAGGCTCTTTGGAAGGTGGTGATGTCACATGATCATAACCTGCACTTTTACTGCATTAAAATCTCGTGCTGATGGTGTCACTGAGAAGAGACAGAGCTTCACTGCATCCACACAAACCAAAAGTTATCGGCTCTTTCTCCATAATCGTCCAATCTATTTCCACATTAGTGCACGGCCTCGCTCCGTAATCGCTCGTTTATTCCCATTCTGAGGATTTTCTGGTCTGAAAAGGTGATCAATAATTGAGATTCAGGTAAGAGCCCGGCGAGAGAGCGATAACCAGGCCCGGCGTTAATTACCGGGGAGTCATTGTGAAGAGAGTAAAGAGCCAGAGAAATGGATTCACAATCAGAAATGTGCCTTTGTTGTTCGGCCGTGACTGGACCAGATCTGAGGAAGCATCTCACTGGGTTCAGAGGGAGAGGGTCAGGAAGAGAGAGAGCAAAGAGAGAGACAAAAGAGGGACTAGAGAGAGACTAGAGAGAGACTAGAGAGGGACTAGAGAGGGACTAGAGAGAGCTCAGACAGAGAGAGACTAAAGAGGGACTAGAAAGAGACCAGAGAGAGACCAGAGAGAGACTAGAGAGAGACCAGAGAGAGAGACTAGACGGAGACTAGAGAGGGACTAGAGAGAGCTCAGACAGAGAGAGACTAAAGAGGGACTAGAGAGAGACCAGAGAGAGACCAGAGAGAGACTAGAGAGAGACCAGAGAGAGAGACTAGAGAGAGACTAGAGAGGGACTAGAGAGAGCTCAGACAGAAAGAGACTAAAGAGAGACTATAGGGAGACAAGAGAGGGAGACTAGAGAGATACTTTACCAGAAAGAGTGAGACTGGAGAGAGACCAGAGAGAGAGAGACTGGAGAGAGAAACTAGGGAGAGACTAGAGAGAGACCAGAGAGAGAGAGACTGGAGAGAGAAACTAGGGAGAGACTAGTGAAAGACCAGAGAGAAAGACTAGAGAGAGACCAGAGAGTGAGGGACTAGAGTTAGAGACTAGAGAGAGAGAGACCAGAGAGAGACAGACCAGAGGGAGGGACTATAGAAAATGACCAGAGAGACTTGAGATAGACCAAAGAGAGTCTAGAAAAAGACAAGAGAGAGAGACACCAGAGAGGGAGAGAGAGGGACTAGACAGAGACAAGTAAGGGACCAGCGAGAGAGAGAGACCAGAGAGAGACCAGAGAGAGACCGTAGAACCTCAGACTTGGCTCCTGGCGGCACAGATCAGAGCAGTTGTGTTTTGGTGAGTCTGTGATTCTTGTTGTAAATCGCATCAGATTTGAGAGATAGCTTCGCAGCGAGAAGCCGCTGCATCAATCTTTGTCAGAGACGTGGAAAAGCGCTCGCAAGCGGGGATCGACGGCAAAAAATCATCTGCATAAACATCTCGCCGCATCCCGAGAGAGACGGGGAATTATTCATGTATAATAAAGCGGCTACATGTGCGGATCTGGGAGCCTATCTCTGCTCTCTGTGATGCTAGCAGCTGGTTCTCTCTCTCTGAGGTGGGGTAGAACAGAGAGAGACCAGAGAGAGACCAGAGAGAGAGACCAGAGAGAGACCAGAGAGAGACCAGAAAGAGAGACCAGAGAGAGACCAGAGAGAGACCAGAGAGAGAGACCAGAGAGAGACCAGAGAGAGACCAGAGAGAGACCAGAGAGAGATCTGAGAGAGACCAGAGAGAGACCAGAGAGAGACCAGAGAGAGACCAGAGAGAGACCAGAGAGACACCAGAGAGAGACCAGAGATAGACCAGAGAGAGACCAGAGAGAGACCAGAGAGAGAGACCAGAGAGAGACCAGAGAGAGAGACCAGAGAGAGACCAGAGAGAGACCAGAGAGAGACCAGAGAGAGACTAGAGAGAGACTAGAGAGAGACCAGAGGGAGACCAGAGAGAGACCAGAGAGAGACCAAAGATAGACCAGAGAGAGAGCAGAGAGAGAAACCAGAGAAAGAGAGAGCAGAGAGAGAGAGAGATGAGCGAGAGGCCAGAGAGAAACCAGAGAGAGAGAGACCAGAGAGAGACCAGAGAGAGACCAGAGGGAGACCAGAGAGAGACCAAAGATAGACCAGAGAGAGACCAGAGAGAGACCAGAGAGAAACCAGAGAGAGACCAGGGAGAGACCAGAGAGAGACCAGAGAGAGACCAAAGATAGACCAGAGAGAGAAACCAGAGAGAGAGAGAGCAGAGAGAGAGAGAGATGAGCGAGAGGCCAGAGAGAAACCAGAGAGAGAGAGACCAGAGAGAGAGAGAGTGAGAGGGACCAGAGAGAGTGAAGAGGAACACAAGAGGTAGAGAAGAGAGTGACCAGAGAGAGAAAGAACGGTCTATCTGGACTATGAGCAAACTGAGTGAGACCTGAGAGAGAGAAGAGAGACCAGAGGGAGAGAAGAGTGTGACCTGAGTAACCTGAGAGAGACCAAAGAGATGGAGAGAAGAGAGACTAGAAGAAGAGATGCCTGAGAAAAACCAGAGAGAGAGAGAGAGAGATCAGAGGGAGGGAAGAGAGACCTGAGAGAGACCAATGATAGACCAGAAAGAGAGAGAGAAGGGAGACCATAGAGAGACCGGTGAGACCACAGAGACCAGAAAGACTATAGGGACCAGACAGATACCAAAAATTCATGCTTACACGAAATCCGACCTTTATGAAAGCTGGTTCTCTGCAAGGTTCTCTGTCCGGTTCTCTGTCAGGTTCTCTGTCAGGTTCTCAGTCCTGTTCTCTGTCAGGTTCTCTGTCAGGTTCTCAGTCCGGTTCTCTGTCAGGTTCTCTGTCAAGTTCTCAGTCCGGTTCTCTGTCAGGTTCTCTGTCAGGTTCTCTGTCAGGTTCTCTGTCAGGTTCTCAGTCCGGTTCTCTGTCCGGTTCTCTGTCAGGTTCTCTGTCAGGTTCTCAGTCCGGTTCTCTGTCAGGTTCTCAGTCCGGTTCTCTGTCAGGTTCTCAGTCCGGTTCTCTGTCAGGTTCTCTGTCAGGTTCTCAGTCCGGTTCTCAGTCCGGTTCTCTGTCCGGTTCTCTGTCAGGTTCTCTGTCAGGTTCTCTGTCAGGTTCTCTGTCAGGTTCTCAGTCCGGTTCTCTGTCAGGTTCTCTGTCAGGTTCTCTGTCAAGTTCTCTGTCAGGTTCTCTGTTAGCTGAGGTTGAGCTGTTTTAATTTACATTGAGTTCTATGGGACATTTTTTTCTGGGTAGCCCGCGTGAATTTAGTCTGCAGTACCACAGCGCCCCCTGTGGCCGTGGGTGGGACAACTGTAAGCTCGTAATACACTATCCAGTTATTATTATAGATCCATGGTGTAATCCAGTGGAGTTTCAGTGACTTTGGACAAAACTTCTTCTAATCAGCGAAAAAGGGCAACGAGAGAGCACCCGCACTCGCACATATTTTACCCAAATGTCATCGTTAGAAAGTGGGAATGACCAGAGCCTCGTTGTGGTCCTGACTCAGACCCAGACTCAGACCTGGACTGACCCTGGGCTTAATTGCGAGGATCCCAAAATGCTGCTAATCGCCGTCTCGCCGTCTGCTCCGGGAAAGAGAAACCACGGAAACGGTGTTGTCTGAACTAAAGCAGGGTCCGAGCAAAGAGAAGTGGTTTTCATGGTTTCGTGAAAGTGTTTGTCGTTGTTGTCGATTGAAAAATAAAAATAAATGAATTGTTGAATGTGAAGTATTTTGATAGAACACAGAAGGTTATGTCCTTAGAGAAGGAAAATATCACTTCAGAAGAGTAATGAGGAGAAAAAAAAGATTAGTTCTACAGCCTCAGTCCTGGATCAAAACAACCTGTATCCTGAGTTCAAATTCTGTCCATTCAGACCTGGTCTACCTCTAGTCTCTCTGGTCTCTCTCTAGTCTCTCTCTGGTCTCTCTCTGATCTTTCTCTAGTCTTTCTCTAGTCTCTCTCTGGTCTCTCTCTGGTCTCTCTCTGGTCTTTCTCTGGTCCCTCTCTGGTCTCTCTCTGGTCTCTCTCTGGTCTCTCTCTCTGGTCTCTCTCAGGGGTCTCTCTCTAGTCTCTCTCTGGTCCCTCTCTGGTCTCTCTCTGGTCTCTCTCAGGGGTCTCTCTCTAGTCTCTCCCTGGTCCCTCTCTGGTCTCTCTCTGGTCTCTCTCAGGGGTCTCTCTCTAGTCTCTCTCTGGTCCCTCTCTGGTTTCTCTCTGGTCTCTCTCAGGGGTCTCTCTCTAGTCTCTCTCTGGTCCCTCTCTGGTCTCTCTCTGGTCTCTCTCAGGGGTCTCTCTCTTGCCTCTCTCTGGTCCCTCTCTGGTCTCTCTCCGATCCCTCTCTGGTCTCTCTCTGGTCTCTCTCTGGTCCCTCTCTGGTCTCCCTCTGGTCCCTCTCTGGTCTCTCTCTGGTCTCTCTCTGGTCTCTCTCAGGGGTCTCTCTCTAGTCTCCCTCTGGTCCCTCTCTGGTCTCTCTCTGGTTTCTCTCAGGGGTCTCGCTCTGGTCTCTCACAGGGGTCTCTCTCTTGCCTCTCTCTGGTCCCTCTCTGGTCTCTCTCAGGTCACCCTTGAAACACGTCACTGTAATAACATCTATCTCCCAAGTGTCTGATACAGAAGACCCAAGAAGACACTAGAAAAACCCTAAAACCATCAAAACAAACCCGTTTCCTCATTCCAAATTCAGTCCGTTCAGACTCGTGTGGGTCCGGCCCTCCTCTCGCGGGACCCCGTCTCTTGAAGAGCGACCGGAACGTGGCAAAAGCTGGAGGAAGGAGTCATTATTTTGCTCTAATTGCCCACGAGTGACCCAGGTACAGTGGCTCATTACTGCTGCGAGTCCCCGGAGAGAGGCATGAAAAGGCTGCGGCTGACAGGGCCAACCACACCGCTCCAATTAACCGCCTTCCTCTGCGTTGGGATCGGACGTGCCGCGGTTTGGACACCGGCAAAACGCAGAAATAATGAAATAATAAAGATTTAGACATTCAGGGTCAAGTCGGGTTTGGTGTGGCGGGGATGAACTTCCTGTCTGGCATTTACATGGAGCTCGCGCCTGGAAGCAAAGTGTAAAATGTTTAATTAGGAGCTGACAGAAGTGTTAAGAACAGACGCATTAGCGGCTAAATGCTAACGGAGGGAAAGAAAAAAACTGGGTTGTCTCAAAGTTTGGTCCACGGTGTTGGATTTTGTTCTTAATGGTAACTAAGAGGATTTTTTACTTCTGGGTGGATCATCAAGACTATTGGTCCTCCCAACTGTCAATCATTCTGGTGTCAATCTTTTGAATGCGCTGGAAAACGCCAGTGAGTCCTAAGTGTTTTTTATTTAGATTCCGATTCAGATTAATTTATTTGCCATTTGCAGTAAAACCACATTGGAAAAACTGTGCAAGACTACCCCAGTGTGCATCAGACGACACACACCAGAGCTGTTGCCATGGCGCCATTTATGTATTTATTTGAATGGGACAGTGCAGGTCGGTGAAAGGACACATTAAAAACATGAATGTAAACGTGCCAGATTACAGCCAAAGTATAATCTCCATCTCCCACGGGGTCAGGGTCACACGGGTCAAATACAGAAACATCAACAAAAACAAAAGATGAAAATAATAAAGAGAACAGTTTGTATTCCTGCACAGGCCACACTTCAGTAATTCACCAAAACACAAATGCACCTGAAACAACTGGTTTCTGCAGTTCAGTGTTCATGGTTTTACACTGGTCCAGACCAGCGCAGAGAGGATTCATGGTTTTACACTGGTCCAGACCAGAGCAGTGAGGATTCATGGTTTTACACTGGTCCAGA
Source organism: Knipowitschia caucasica (assembly GCA_964034765.1). Taxonomy (NCBI): domain Eukaryota; kingdom Metazoa; phylum Chordata; class Actinopteri; order Gobiiformes; family Gobiidae; genus Knipowitschia; species Knipowitschia caucasica. The sequence continues at coordinate 3,457,970 of OZ035840.1, read as the reverse complement.
CCAGCGCAGAGAGGATTCATGGTTTTACACTGGTCCAGACCAGCGCAGAGAGGATTCATGGTTTTACACTGGTCCAGACCAGCGCAGAGAGGATTCATGGTTTTACACTGGTCCAGACCAGCGCAGAGAGGATTCATGGTCCGAACCAAGCGGCTGCTCCACCTTTTGACCCGTCCTGCTCCACCCAGAGGCTACTCCACCTCTGCTGCTGTGACCTGAAGGGCTGTTATTAATATTACTGTTGTTAGCTTTTTAGAATGATCAGCTTTTGCTGCAACTGAACACCTGACTTTCTCCTGCAGGGATCAATATCTATCTATCTATCAATCTTTCTATCTATCCATTCGTGCTCGCCCAATAAGACCAGAGAGTTTTGTTCAAGAAGTCGAGAGAAAAATCCCGTTGAGATTAAGAACGACTTTTCAAGGGAGTCCAGGACAAGAGAGAGCAAAGTTACACATAAACACAACACACAGATTACATTCAACATGACAGGTACAGACCACACACTTCAACGGTCTTTCCAAACACTTCGAATAATCCTCCAAAATACCTTTAAACTACAGACAGAAAATATTACTCAACATTATACATTTAAATACAAACAAAAATACAATACGAAAAATGCATTGACAGCGTCTGGAGCGTAGCTTTGAGCCAAGAGCGACTTTGGGACCTGGGTCATTCTCTTTCCGGGTACACCCCCACAGGCAAGGAGTGAGATCGCGGCATGACAACGCACGTGCTCATGGACCTTTTGGAGCCGGTATAACGCCGAGATGCACTGCCTCAGCTGTTTATGATGTAATGCAAACCTGCGCATGCGCGTCTCACGGCAGCCAAAGCATACCAAGATGGCGGAACGTGAATTTCTTTAAAAGTTAAAATATGATCAAATTAAGACACAAATGTCACTTTTAATGCAATTTGAGGCGAGATGTTGACGGTTCCGTTTTGTCACATGTGGGTTTTAAGAGTCAAAGTTTCGTGCAAAGTTTAGTTTAAGCAGTCAACTGCGCCTGTGAAACCACAAAGCTAATGTTTTCATAGCAGTCCGCGGCTGCTGACGTAGGCTGATGACGTAGGCTGATGACGTAGGCTGATGACGTAGGCTGCTGACGTAGGCTGATGACGTAGGCTGATGACGTAGGCTGATGACGTAGGCTGCTGACGTAGGCTGATGACGTAGGCTGATGACGTAGGCTGCTGACGTAGGCTGCTGACGTAGGCTGATGACGTAGGCTGCTGACGTAGGCTGCTGACGTAGGCTGATGACGTAGGCTGCTGACGTAGGCTGATGACGTAGGCTGCTGACGTAGGCCGATGACGTAGGCTGCTGACGTAGGCTGATGACGTAGGCTGATGACGTAGGCTGATGACGTAGGCTGATGACGTAGACTGATGACGTAGGCTGCTGACGTTGTAGCCAATAATTCCCTTTGGCTGACGTGTCCACAATTTGGTACAGAAATCAGACTAAAGATTCTCCAAGTTTAACATCTGCATTTAATTATCTTTACAATCAGATACAGAATATTCAACAAAAAAGTGCTCCTATTCTATGCCTGCTCTCTCCCTGTGCGTTGCCCCTGTCCTGTCTCTCCAGTTCCCGCCCCCAGCCAGAGCATATAAAAGGAACAGGAAGGAGGGGCGTGTCCTATCAGGCAGCTTCCGGTTCAGGGTCCGCCTTCCACCATCTGCTCTTCTCGTCCCTGGGGGCTGCGGAAAAGGGGATTCACACATTCCAACCTATAGCTTCTTCCTTATAAGGAAGAAGCCCTTCTCCAAACAACTCTTATCTGGCTGGGGGAGGTCTGGTCCTTCTCTGAATTCCACGAGATCCAGGCTTAATATTGCACAAAGACATGGTATGCAAACACCTACTGAAAATCATTAGTATACAACATTTTAATTCTACAACAATCCCTCTCTTGACCTATATTAATCAATTAGGTCACAATCTTTCAATAACCCTTCTGGGTGACGGGACTGGGGAGCTCTTCCATCATCGCCTTGGTTCTTGGTTCAGGCTCGTTATCTGTGAAGAATTAATACAGAAAGAATACACACACAACAAACCACATTCTAACCATTCCTTCAATACTATTTGATGACTACTGCTGTGTCATTCTGAGTCTTCATCAACCTCGTCTGTAATGTATGCACTAAAACTATTCACTATAGTTTAAACTATTCTAATCTATTTACAAATATGTTTGCATATTTTGCTTTTATTGAGCCCTATTCTTAAACATATGTTTTTATCTAATAAATCTATCTATACTGTGGTTTGCTTTCATTATCAGTGGCTTTGGGCCATTTCGTGGGGCTTTGCTCATTTTTCCAAATACATTTTGTTGAACCAGGAAGTGCTGTCACTTCCTCCTCTCAGACCGTTTGGGATAAATGTACATCGTTAATCAAATTGGTATTATCCTTACAAGAGCTAATCTATTTTAGCAGGTTTCTCTGGGGTCAGTCCCTATACAACGGTATTTTGATTCTCTAATCTGTTGCTGACAAATCGACAGCTCTTAAAATTCTCAAAAATACCTAAATATCTACTTTTGTGCTCTACCCAAATACATTAAAATGCTTTCAAATGTTTTTGAATCTTTGTTGGTTCTAATCGATCTCATTAATCTATCTCATTAACTTTTTGCATTGTCAACATTCACCTATGTTTGAAACAAGTGAATTTGACAAGTATGAACTTTATCTACTTTTGAAGTAAATACTTTTGGACATATTATGAAGGAAATGGTCCTTTTACCGCTTGATATTAACACTGGCTAAAAATAATCTCTATTTTTGAAAGCATCTATCTATTTTACACTCTATTGTGACTCCAAAGCTCGGCTGTAGCTTGAGCCAAAGCATATTCCCAATTTGTGAGTTCTGTCACTTTCAATGGCTGTAAATAATTCTGATTCTAACTCAATCTAGCTTCTCTATCAGAAGGATCACAATGTATGGTACCATTTTAACTCTTACTCCGAAGTTTGTATTATGACCAATGATCAAATACTATATACTATTTAACATTTACTAAAACGCTGAAATACTCCTACTTTATCATTTTAAACCATTTTAACAGTTGCTCAGTCTCCCCAGACTAAAAGTCAACCTTTCTGTCTGCCAGACTGAACCCTTAACATTTATTGCATTTGGTCATTAGTTGTGGTTCTAATTGTAACAATTGCATTGGCACCCATGGACGATTTTTCATTGGCTGGTTCTTGTTCTGCAAATCACTATTCTATGTATTGTATTTCAGACAATTCCAAAAACAACACAGATCGTTCTCCAATATAAAGACATTACATCTAAATCAAGTTGCCTGAAAGGGATTTTAACTATTTTAAAACGTTCTCTACGATTATAAGGCTATGAAATTAATTATTTAATAAACAAAAGCACATTCATGGCTTCTGTCCGCTGCTTATAACTGTTTAAAGAGTTGTCCCAAACTTTAATATGTGTAAATACATCAGCTGTTTGTAATAAAACAATAACATTTAACCTGTTCTCCAATGGAGCAGCTCAGAGGCTGCGTCAAAAGAATTGTTATATTTGAGCTATTTTTAGATTTAAAATTTTGTTAAAGCCTGTCGTTCTATGTCTGCATTTTAATACTACTCTCTATAAACACATCTGCACTAGTTCCTACAGATGTGGAAAACAGAAACATCTAAAATCTGACTCCATTTGATTCCTTTTTACTTTAGTTATTAGAACAATTTGACCTTATTGATACTTATTTCCACAATAGAACTATTTTGATTATTCACTCCGGTGGACTCACCACCTGCAGGAGGATCAGTGAGGGGCTGGTGCTCTGTGTACTGGGTGCAGCTCTGACTGCCACCCCCCCCCCCCCCCCCCCCCCCCCCACCCCCGACCCAGAAATGGATTAAGGGGAAGAAAATGGATGGATGGGATGGATGATTATTCACTAGTCTAACTATTATTACTATTGTTTATTCTGACACCTCTTCTTAGCGACCTTTCAACCTATAGCTCCTTGAATCCAATGACATTTATAGCTCCAGACTATTTCATTCTTTTTCATTATTATGATATGATCCTATTATCTTAAAGAGTATCTGTTTGATGTTATAAGCGCTATTATTTCTCACTTTTGAATTTGCATCAACACTAAATTTAGAATGACCCCCTATGGGACAAATATAGATTTTATTTTATTTCCATTTTGGCAACTCCGAAAATTACTTAATAATTTTCCCCATTTTGCTTTTAGGCTGCCCTTTCTATTATTTATTTGGTCTTGTAAATCTATGTTTTACACTTCTTTCTAATGATTTAGAAGGTTAAGGACCATGACCACCTATGACAATACAACTATACTCCCTCTGGTTGGTCGTGGTCCAAAGTATAAAACATGCATCTGTGTGTGTGTAGATTACTGTTCCAATCATTTCCAGTTGTTCCTCCCGGATCGTCCTCAATTCATATTGTGGGCTTTGGTGCCAAAGTAGAGGCTCATTTCCTTATGATCCATACTACTGTCATCCCTGAAGCAGGTGTAGTTTATCTCTCTCATCTGAAAAAAAAGAAACATTAGAACACAAAGGGAAATGCCCACTTTTCCCTGGCCTGGTGCAGCCTGTCAATCTTCAATCCAATTGGGCAAAACATAACTGCATTGACAGACGGTGTGTGACATCAGGGACAGAGGCTGTAGCCAAATAACAGACTTAACAATATGTATGTTTCTAATTTTATACTCCCCTAAATGTGAGTTACAAAACCAAAGTTGTCCCTCCAACCATCGAATTACGCTCACTGCGGTTGGACCGAATCACTGTCAGGACAAACAGCAGAGGGAGGGAACTCCCAGTACCTTCAGCAAGGTATTTCATCTCAGAGTACTTTCCGCAGAGTACTTTCTCAGAGTACTCATCCAGAGTACTCTCCACTTTTACACATGTTCAAATAAAGCTTGTTATCTTTTGAATCTCTAGTACTTACACCGTATGCTGTTGACAAAAAATAATTATTCCATGTTCACATTTAAAACATTACTGAAAAACATTATGTTATTCCATTCTCCGTTCAGCACTCCTCATTTTCAATCCTCATTTCCACACACTCCTCACACTCAACAACACACTCACACACACACACAGGCCGACTCCCCACGTTAGTATTTTGGTCCAGAGTTTGTTAAGGTCAACGTAGTGTACTTGACATGACGCACAAACATATAACACATACACAAACATATAACACACACAAACATATAACACACAGGAGGCCTGTAATTTTAACTTTGTTATATGTTCCATGTCCAATTACAATTGTCTCATGAGCTATTTCTATTGTTGCAACTTTCAGAGCCTGCAGAACATGCAGAGCTTTGAGAGATTGTTTCCTAAAAGGATCCATTTCAAACTTTAGTGTTTAACCACGTGGTCTGTACTCGGGCTTATCACAGACTGTGTCCCCTATATTTTAATGAGCTCTTGTTACTTAAAAAAAAACTCATGCACGGCAATAAATGTTTTTTCCCTTTTTCTTTTTCATAAAGCCAGTCGGATTCCTTAAAAATGTAAATTAGTCTCAAACTTTAATACTTCACCTTTGTTTCACGTTCAGGTGGAGAAAAGACCATTGTTATATGTGTGTTACGTACTTGCACCAATCATGTCTCAGATGAACTGCCAACAGTTGTATTAAAGACAGAATGTCCTAATTGTTTCTAATTAGCTATATGGAAGAGAACCATGTCATAAAAAGATTCCTAAAATGTCCTACATCCGTGTTTTCAACCAGGAACAGTGGTGCGTCAATGTGTTATCAAATAGATCCAAAATCCCTTTAGCCAAAATTTAGAAATGGCTTTTAAATCATTTTTCAAACTTTAATTGTCTGACACAAACCATTTTGTACTAAATGCAGCGTCCATTTAAAAGCTGCAGTTCTCTTTCTAGCACCAGTTTCAACTGTGCATGTGATTGTTCTTAAATGATTAACGAGCCACGTTCAGAGGTTGAAAACATGCTTTAAATATCCGTATACCAAGATCATGCAGTCAAAATCAATAATTCTAACTTCTCCCGCGTCTATAACTTTAAATAACAATAATAGTTTCAATAATAGGCTCCTCTACCTTAAATATACTGCTGTTCTAATCTCCTTGGTCCCATGCTAAAGCAAGAGTCTAATTATTTTAACGATTGTCCTGTATTCTTTCATGCAGCTAAATGTAGTGGTTATGAACGAATGACCTAGCTAATGTGTAAATATGATCTTAATATGTCTCTGTGCGTTGTTGTCTGTCTGTATATTACCTTCCGTCTGTTTCATTTAGCCCGCCGTCACTCACGTCCGTTCAAGTCTCTTTGTTCTATGGCGTCTTTCAATGTCTTTGTCTCAAAGGTCCAATGTCTTTGCCTCATATGCCTTTTGTCTTCCTCTTTAAACCAATCATGTTCTTTCCTTCTTCTTCTTTCAATCAATCACTTGGTCGGTCTTCGGCGCAGGGATTAGTCCTTGCCTTCGATTATCATTTTATCATCTTTTCTTTCTTCAATCTTTTCGATCTTTTCATAATCTTGTCCTTCAATCACTTTCTTCTTCTTTCATCACTTTTGATGCTTCGTTCATTCTGACGCACACAATGTGTGTGTCCTTCTTCTTCTTGTTAAGGTTTGCCGGCGGTTGGCGGCCTATTTTCGCATATAACCGCCACACTTTCTGTTCCGTGGATGGTCGACATCAATCATTTTGGTGGAAAAATGTCTGGGCGGTCTTCCTCTTGTCCATGCCGTGCGACATGGCAGGCGGGAGAGGCTTCTTCGTGAGGTGCCTGTGAGCTGCGGCAGCCGAGAGCTGCCGCCTGCGGGGGCCCGCCGGGAGAGTGGGAGACGGGTGATCGCTCCGTGCCCGTATGGGACGTCAGAGGCGAGGGCGTGGGGGGCAGTCGATTGGGGCACAAATGGATAACAGACTGAATGGTCTCTCGGAAAAACAGAACAGACTTACAAGAATGCACAACAAGTGTGTTAATTTACCATACAAAAACCAATGATTAATTACTATTCAAGATAGATCCTATGAATTAATTAATATTAACCATGTTATAACATTAATGTCTGGAAAACCAGAATCTGCACTTGCAACTGCGATGCCTGAAGCCCGTATTTGTCCAATATGTATCATGGCTCGCGCTATTAAAGTGCTTTTCGAACTGGTTAGATCCACCAAAATTGTAGGAAAAAAAAACGGTGTCCAGACGCCGTGGAGAGTATAATTAAAGATAATATAAAATGTAATGCCTCTCTAAGGAATCGAACTCCAGGTTCTGGTGATCCTATGACGCCATGTCAGGATATCATTAACGTGGGAATATTATGGGAATGTTGCTACAAAAAAAAATGGTGCTTGGGTCTGCACGGAAGTGCTGATCTCACAGAGACCCCGTGAGAGAGAGAGAGAGAAACGATGGGAGAGAGAACGTGGAAGGTGAAAAAGACAAAACGAGGGAGTGGAACCTCCCGACCAATAGGAAACACATGGGATGATTGAAATACACCCTTTTGCTTACATGGGCCTCTCGTTTGGTCGCGTGATGTTGGTCGTAATGCTGTGGTTAAAAGTTTTTCTCACACGTCAATCGACACTATTACATTTTTATCCTTAATCATACGGCAGTATTGGTAAACTCATTGACAGGTCGATACCTGATCAATGTGATCGAGGGTTCCAGCAGAATCTTTTTGTTTTGGTGATTCCCATGTTCCGCTCGAACTATCGAATCAGTACGTCAACAATACAAGAGTAAATACGCCCAGACTGATCTTTTGTCAGTCTTCTGCACCATGAGAACTCGTATAACTACAGCCAAGTGGCTGCCTCTCGGTGATTCGCTGGATAGCAGAGTCGTTTGTATGCGAATGCCACAGGTTGAAATATCTTGGCTGTGTTCTGTTTAATTGTACCTTTTTTCCCGCCCCCCGGGTGGATCATCGTCCCAGCCTCCCGGGGGGATATGGGAGGTTTTATGATCCTATAATTCTGACCTAAATGTCCCTAATTTCTAATCCTATTTCTACTAAACACTTGTGCCTCTTTTGCACTTTAACGGTGTGCCTCTTTTGCACTTAAACGGTTATTGTTTCGTTGTGCTCTTTTGCACTTATAAACCCTGTGGGCTTTCCTGTCTATTCTTTTTTTGAGGGGACCAAGGCTTCCGCAAAGTTCAATAAACGTCGAAAAACTGACTATGGTTCTCTCGCGTCCGTAGAATCGCCCGTCACGGCGGTCTGCACGCTTGCAGTCTTGCTGGGCGAGATCTCTCTGTCTTCTATTTAAACCATGTGCAGATTTTTAGAAATGGTATTGTTACCTGTGTTTTTGCAGAGTAGAGATCCCAAGAACCCAACAGACCCCAGTCTATCTATCTGAGCTCCATCTTGCGTCTTCTTTCTGTCTCAAATCTCGATCCAGGGTCACAAATGTAGCCCAAAAAATTTTTTAAATTTTTCCCTTTGGCTGACGTGCCACAATTTTGGTTCAGGAAATCAGACTAAAGATTCTCCATGTTTAACATCTGCATTTTTTTTTCTTTACAATCAGATACAGAATATTCATCCAAAAAGTGCTCCTATTCTATGCCGGCTCTCTCCCTAGTGCGTTGCCCTGTCCTGTAAGTTCCTGTGAACAGTATTTTTCTTTCCAATATGTAAAAAAGACAAAGTATGAAAAATTGTGAATACATTTGAAAACAACCGACTCTGACTCAGACATGATGCATCTGTTTTAGGCAAACACTTGAAAATCATTAGTATTAATTGAACCTTTTACATACCTTTGCAACTTGTCACTAAAACAGGAACCTTTTCCTGAAAAAATGAAAACAACCAAATTATACCTCTTTACAGAAACAAACACAACTTCTCAAATTATAGACCCGTGTCTTTGTTACCACAGTTTTCAAAAATCTTGAAAAAGTATTTGCAATGTGAGTGGATAGCTTTTTACAAAAGTAAATGTGTTAATTCAAAATGAGTATGGCTTTAGGAAAAACACTCAACTGCTGTGGCTATAATGGAACTGACAGAGAAAATATGCAGATACATATGTTGTAAGTATCTTACTAGACCTGCAAAAGGCTTGCTCATACATGGATCTCTAGTTATCTAGAAAATCGTAAACAGTTTGTGCAGATAAATTGTAAAAATAATAAATTACTCAATACCTATGTTGTTTGTATGAATGACTTTCCAAAAGTATCAACTATTGTGCTGTCCTCACGATACGTGACCATGTGAAGTTGTAGCGAAACTCTGTAGACAAGGTTTACTTTTCTTGTTTCATAGAGAATCTCTTGCGTATGGTTCATTGCATCCCTAAATACAAAATAAAAAATCATCGAAACTGAAACAATAGAAAAACTATCAACGGTTGTGCACACGGAATTGCGTACAGCGCTAGCTAATCAGATATAGCCCCAACTTAACACTTTGCAGTAGAATAAAACACTTTTATGTCGCCTAACAATGTGCTTGTGAGATTAAATAATACTTACAAAGACGAACGTTTGCCAGGGTCAACACATGAAACAAAGATTGTTACAAAGACAAACCAAACAAAGAGCGCTTACTCTGCTCGACCAGGAAACTGATGTCTTACTTTGTTTCCCCTTATATTTTAGCACAACAAACAACTATAGCTTATTATCACACTGGGCTGAAGAAGGCGCTGCGGGGCCCAAACACGCTGGTCCCTTCTCTGTTAAAGGACTTTTATCAGAGTGCCTCGGATTTCACCCTGTCTTCATTTCCCATGGAAAAGGGAATCTTTGTTTTTAAATGTAACTTATTACATAGCATTTAAGAACGTGTTGCATTTTTAAACTTATAAATGATTGAATTATGTCTTTAAACTTGTAAACATGACACCTATATTACAAATAATCTTATTTGCTGGTGTCACAGCATTATTTTGTTGTGGAAAAAATGTTGGAGAGTTATCAAAAAGTAATAAACAAAGAACTTGTCATAATAAAAATCTGTTTGGTTCAAATGACTTTGTTCTAAACAAAGAAAAAAAAACGAATACATACTATTCAAAGCTAAAAAGAAAAAAATCTTAAATAGTGTATCGATAAGACTAGACGGGGGAAATTCAAAAAGGGTAAAAAGAAACAACATTTTTGGGAGTCATTATCGTTGAGAATCTGAGTTGTAAATCTCACAGACACCGTACATAAGGAAAATTAGCCAAATCACTTGGTGTTTTACACTTTCCAAACCACTCAGCATTACTGACCTGAGATAATACAATGATTATACCGACCTCACCTATGTTGTCAACATTTGGAGACAAACGTTTAAAACACATACACTGCCTATAGTTATTTTACATAAAAAGAGCAAAAGGAAAATATATCGAGATTCATCAAATCCTGTTTTTGAGTGCTTGGTGTTAAAATTGTATGTTATAGTGGATTATACTATTTATCATACATTGTATAAGGTAAATTGCAAAACATTAGCAGAAAACATCTACGAGAACTTTGGAAAAAAAAAAGACAAAGTCGATACAATCTGTAAGTAACTGACATCTTTAATAAAAACTATATTCAGAACTAAAGTCTTGGGAAGAATGGTCTCAGTTGGAAGGAATCAACTTGTGGAACTTAACAAAGACATTAAAGAATCAAAATAAAAATCATGGTTTTTAAGAAACAACAAAACTACTATACTCAATAAATATGAGAGTGTTACATAATAAGAAAATCTGGATTTTAATTAATGGTTTGTGTTTTGGTAAAATGTTGTACATAATGTTTAATTAATGGTTTGTGTTTTGGTAAAATGTTGTACATAATGTTTAAGGTATGTAAAATGGGTGTTTAATCAGTCTTTAAGATGATTATTTATGGTAACGAGTGTCACTTGTATATCTGAGAGATGTACGCCTTTAAATCATTTGATCTCGAGTAAAAAGAAAACCTGTACCAAGGACCCTAGTTTCACATCTACCTACTCTGTTTCAAACTGTGTACATATATGTATCTAGGGTTCTTATTTTTATTGTATTGGACAATTAAATTGATATAGAGACTGCTACCTTATGATTAGGGTTAGGATTATAACGCATTAATTACGATTGATAAACGCCACTAAAATATATGTGTTTTTGCTCCACGGAACCTTTGTCATCAGGTGAGTTTCAGACGGATCGCTCATACTGGTGTACCAGTTGGAACCCTGCGCCCATCTCCGTGAAAAAATAACAACTATCCCCTATTGTTTTAGTGCTACACTCTGGGCCACATGATAAGGCTATCACACACACCTAAGTGTCGCTCTTTCAGAGTTCGGGTGCAGTACCACTTGTTGTAGAAAAAATAAAAAACACCTATACAATACAATACAATTTAGTCTTGTATAGCCCTAAATCACAACTGTAGTCATCTCAGAGGACTTACCAAAAAACTACTGAAAATCACCAACACAGATCGGAGAATCAGCAGTTAAAACACATAAAGACTATAGACCACTACATGTTGTAGAATATTAAAAGTGTCCTGCCTCATCACCACAGTCCTTCTAGTTTCTCAATAACTGTGTAACAAACCCATCCTGCATCAGCAAGGAAAAACTCATATGAAAAAAAAAAAAGTTTGAGAAAGGGATCTGCTTCACTCTAGTGATTCTTTATAATCCTCCCACCGCCTTCATCATGATTCGCCTACACTGTTTGTTCTACGTTGATAGGCCGGGGCAGGTCCATCCTACCACCCCCTTCAGCATGATAAGGTTATCACACACACACACACCTAAGTGTCGTTGACAGGTCCTCCCCTGCTGCTTGATTCACTATTACCATGCCTTTCCTAACTAAGGCACCACTGTTTGTTTAAGAATAAGCTCGGTGTGAACCACACATGTGCTATGATAAACCGTGATCAATAAATCACTTTAGACAACTGTGAAGCATTTACTTTATCACACACACACACACAGGGTCAACAGAAGCTAACTCATTACATATTCAAAAACTCTTTGAAAAAAAAAAAAAAAAACAGTGCAGTAACACTTTTTCACCACTTGCTCAATAGCGCCGCCCCTATTCTGAGGAGTTTAGGGTGCAGTACCACCTTTTCACCACTTGCTCAATAGCGGTACCTATACTATCTACTCTTGGCCTGGCCTGGTCTCCAAAGCTCAGCAGGTCTTTAGTTCGGAAGCTGTAAAGTGCAAGGGAAATGTCAGTGTTGTATTACCAGTTAAAGAACAGAAGAATGAGGTTAATATAAAGTATAGAACAACTCTATACTTCTCTATATTTTTTGGTTAATAAAAAAGCAAGACCCGGTCCAGAACCAGATGTTTTTTATTGCCATCGTAGGTTACAGGAGGTCACAGGAGGTCACAGGAGGTCACAGGAGGTCACAGGAGGTTACAGAAGGTCACAGGAAGTCACAAACTACGAATCTCTTTGGCTCCAGGTGCAGAGAAGTCGTTAGAGTAAAAAGGTAAAGGCAGCATAAAGAGGCGTCGATAAACCAGATTATTAACGCCATAATCCAGCCTCAGGTCTATGGAGCTATTATTGTTTCAATAATATTTGTGTGTGCGTAACCAGATTTGTGTGTGCGTAACCAGATTTGTGTGTGTGTAAAAGAAATATTTGTGCGTGTGTAAATAGATTTGTATGTATGTATCAAGATTTGTGTGTGTGTAAAGAAAAAAAAAAGTAAGTTTTACACACAAGTTTTTTTTTTACACACGAATCTTTTGACGCAGTCCTGCCTTCGCAGATTCGCAAGTGTAACTTGGACTGTGTGCGTCTGTACCCAGATTTGTGTGTGTGTAATTTGACATTTGTATCTGTAGCAGAACAATCTGTGTGTAAATAACCACGTTGTACGAAGAGAAGAACGGAAAAAAAGCCTAAGAGCTACGCACAGGCTCCGTTTTACACACGAATCTCTTTTTGACACACCTCTGCCGCCAAGTGTGTGTCAAAAAGATTCGTAAGTGTAATGTGGTTGTTCTAGCAGTACACCAGCAGATGGTGCTGTTGTAGCTGGTTATTACCTACAGGCAAGCAAACCAAAACCTACTGCCTTGACAAGACACACTACCGCAGCTGTTTATGATATTTTTTTCCTATATTCAAAATCCTGTCATTCACACCACTGTATGATACATGGATCTATTATAATAACTGGTTTGGGTGTTACTAGCCTGGAGCTGAGGGATTCTAGCGTACTGCAGACTAAATTCACGTTGGCTACACAGACATTTTCCCCATAGAACTCAAAGTAAACTAAAACAGCTGACAGAGAACCTACAGCTTTCATAAAATTCGGATTTTGTGGGAATTTTTGTGTTAATTGTCATCCTGAACTTTTCTTCTTAAATCCTTCGGTTTTCTCTATCTACACTATAGTGCTACAAACTCTGCTGGTTTGCTTGCGTGTGTAACCAGCTACAACAGCACAATCTGCTGGTGTACAGCTAGAACAACCACATTACACTTACGAATCTTTTTGACACACGCTAAGCGGCAGAGGTGTGTCAAAAAGAGATTCGTGTGTAAAACGGAGCCTGTGCGTAGCACTTAGGCTTTTTTTCCGTTCTTCTTTTCGTACAACGTGGTTATTTACACACAGATTGTTCTGCTACAGATACAAATGTCAAATTACACACACACAAATCTGGGTACAGACGCACACAGTCCAAGTTACACTTGCGAATCTGCGAAGGCAGGACTGCGTCAAAAGATTTGTGTGTGTAAAACTTACTTTTTTTTCTTTACACACACACAAATCTTTCTACGCACACACAAATCTTTTTACGCACACACAAATCTTGATACGTACATACAAATCTATTTACACACGCACAAATATTTCTTTTACACACACACAAATCTGGTTACGCACGCACAAATCTTTTTACGTACACACAAATCTGGTTACGCACACACAAATCTGGTTACGCACACACAAATCTGGTTACGCACGCACACATCTTTTTACGCATACACAAATCTGTTTACGCACACACAAATATTATTGAAACAATAATAGCTCCATACAGGTCTACCCCAGACTTACCCCAGGTCCAGGTATCACAGGTACAGGACATCAGCTGCAGTCTTTGCCTCAGCATCAGCCCCTCCCCCTGCCCTCCTAACCTGACTGACCTGGGCTTGCTCTCCCCCCTCTCCCCCTCTCCCCCCTCTTCCCCCCTGGCTCTCCTGCAGGTCCTGGCCTCCCTGACGCCCTCCTCCGCCTCGCGCAGTAACGCCCCCCCTCCTGTGCCTCTCCCGCAGAGCTACGAACCCGACGAGCTGACGGAGGAGATGGCCCACCTGGAGGGCCTCATGAAAGACCTGAACGCAATCACCACCGCGCCCTAGGGACCCCGCCCCACCCGACCCCAACTCAGCACCCTAAGGACCCTACCCCGCCCCGCCACAGCACCCAAAGGACCCCACCCTGCTCCACACAGCACCCTGAGGACCTCACCCGCCCTGCCACAGCACCCTAAGGACCCCACCCCGCCCTCGCCACAGCACCCTAAGGACCCTACCCCCGCCCTCGCCACAGCACCCTAAGGACCCCACCCCCGCCCTCGCCACAGCACCCAAAGGACCCCACCCTGCTCCACACAGCACCCTGAGGACCTCACCCGCCCTCGCCACAGCACCCTAGGGACACAACTGATTGTTCCGGCTGTTTTACACTTTCACCAGATTAGAAACACAAGATCTGCTACTAGCTTCTCAACCTGCCTGGTCCTGTCTCCCCTGGTCCTGTCTCCCCTGGTCCTGTCTCCCCTGGTCCTGCCTCCCCTGGTCCTTGCTCCCCTAGCCCTGGGTCCCCTGGTCTCTCCCCTGATCCTGGGTTCCCTGGTCCCTACCCTTGTCCTGGCACCCCTTGTCCGGCTCCACGCCGTCCATGTGGATGGAACTCTTTGGGACCAGATTGTGAACTTTGTTGTTTTTAGGACGGACACAGAATGACTCCTCTGCTCTGAGCGTGTTCATGGTTCTGTTCATGGTTCTGTTCATGGTTCTGTTCATGGTTCTGTTCACCTGTATGTATTCTGTATTCTTTTATTTTTTACACCTGTATCCGTATCTACATGTACATATGTTATTTTTATTCTGTCGTTTGATGGTTCAGAAGTTTACTCAAATTGTAACACAAAAATGCTGGTGCGAGGCCACGCGGAAAAGTCACTGATGTCATATGTTCATAACCCTTTAGCATTAGGCAAGGTTATTGGTATAGCACAGTCCACACACGGCAACTCACAAGACAAGGCTTTAAATCAGAAAGTCAGGATTAAATCTGTTTTTAACCTGGATTTGAATATTGCCCGTCTCACGTTTTCTGGAAGACTGTTTTTAGCTGCATAAATCTGAAACACTGCCTCCCCATGTTTAGTCCTGACTCTGGGACCAGCAGGAGACCAGTCCCTGTGCTCCTCAGAGTCCCAGCAGGAGGCCAGTCCCTGTGCTCCTCAGAGTCCCAGCAGGAGGCCAGTCCCTGTGCTCCTCAGTCCCAGCAGGAGGCCAGTCCCTGTGCTCCTCAGAGTCCCAGCAGGAGGCCAGTCCCTGTGCTCCTCAGTCCCAGCAGGAGGCCAGTCCCTGTGCTCCTCAGAGTCCCAGCAGGAGACCAGTCCCTGTGCTCCTCAGAGTCCCAGCAGGAGGCCAGTCCCTGTGCTCCTCAGAGTCCCAGCAGGAGGCCAGTCCCTGTGCTCCTCAGTCTTAGCAGGAGGCCAGTCCCTGTGCTCCTCAGAGTCACAGCAGGAGGCCAGTCCCTGTGCTCCTCAGAGTCCCAGCAGGAGGCCAGTCCCTGTGCTCCTCAGAGTCCCAGCAGGAGACCAGTCCCTGTGCTCCTCAGAGTCCCAGCAGGAGGCCAGTCCCTGTGCTCCTCAGAGTCACAGCAGGAGGCCAGTCCCTGTGCTCCTCAGTCCCAGCAGGAGGCCAGTCCCTGTGCTCCTCAATCTTAGCAGGAGGCCAGTCCCTGTGCTCCTCAGTCCCAGCAGGAGGCCAGTCCCTGTGCTCCTCAGAGTCCCAGCAGGAGGCCAGTCCCTGTGCTCCTCAGTCCCAGCAGGAGGCCAGTCCCTGTGCTCCTCAGTCTTAGCAGGAGGCCAGTCCCTGTGCTCCTCAGAGTCCTAGCAGGAGGCCAGTCCCTGTGCTCCTCAGAGTCCCAGCAGGAGGCCAGTCCCTGTGCTCCTCAGTCCCAGCAGGAGGCCAGTCCCTGTGCTCCTCAGTCCCAGCAGGAGGCCAGTCCCTGTGCTCCTCAGAGTCACAGCAGGAGGCCAGTCCCTGTGCTCCTCAGAGTCCCAGCAGGAGGCCAGTCCCTGTGCTCCTCAGTCTTAGCAGGAGGCCAGTCCCTGTGCTCCTCAGAGTCACAGCAGGAGGCCAGTCCCTGTGCTCCTCAGAGTCACAGCAGGAGGCCAGTCCCTGTGCTCCTCAGAGTCCCAGCAGGAGGCCAGTCCCTGTGCTCCTCAGAGTCACAGCAGGAGGCCAGTCCCTGTGCTCCTCAGAGTTCCACTTGGTTCTTATAGCACTAACATTTGGTGCGAGACTTAAAGCTGTGGTCTCTATTTTCAAAGCTCATGTAAAAATCTAATTCTTATTTCTGTCTGAGCCCAAAGGGTCAAATAGTGACTCACAGGGACTGTTGGATCACGTCAGCACAATGACCTGGGGAGATGACGTCGGATTTATCCACAATAAACACATTTCTCACACTTTTTCTATCGCGACAAACAACATTTCAGTCTCGAAACAAAACTTTAGGTTCAGCAGCTTTAAGTTTCTAATAAATAATGTTTAACTGTTTTTCATCACAACAATTCTATTCTATGTTTTTAGCCTCGTCAAAGGACTTTACCAAGTTGTCGATTCGTCGACACGGATCAGAAAATCAAACAGACACAGTGGTCTCTCTCTGGTCTCTCTCTGGTCTCTCTCTCTGGTCTCTCTCTGGTCTCTCTGGTCTCTCTATGGTCTCTCTCTGGTCTCTCTCTGGTCTCTCTCTGGTCTCTCTCTGGTCTCTCTGGTCTCTCTCTGGTATCTCTCTGGTCTCTCTCTGGTCTCTCTCTGGTCTCTCTCTCTGGTCTCTCTCTGGTCTCTCTCTGGTCTCTCTCTGGTCTCTCTCTGGTCTCTCTCTGGTCTCTGGTCTCTCTCTCTGGTCTCTCTGGTCTCTCTCTGGTCTCTCTCTGGTCTCTCTCTGGCCTCTCTCTGGTCTCTCTCTGGTCTCCCTCTGGTCTCTCTCTGGTGTCTCTCTGGTCTCACTTTGGTCTCTCTCTCTGGTCTCTCTCTGGTCTCCCTCTGGTCTCTCTCTGGTGTCTCTCTGGTCTCACTTTGGTCTCTCTCTCTGGTCTCTCTCTGGTGTCTCTCTGGTCTCTCTGGTCTCTCTCTGGTCTCTCTGGTCTCTCTCTGGTCTCTCTGGTGTCTCTCTGGTCTCTCTTTCTGGTCTCTCTCTGGTCTCTCTCTCTGGTCTCTCTCTCTGCTCTCTCTCTGGTCTCTCTGGTCCCTCTGGCCTCTCTCTGGTCTCCCTCTGGTCTCTCTCTGGTCTCTCTCTGGTCTCTCTCTCTGGTCTCTCTCTGGTCTCTCTCTCTGGTCTCTCTCTGGTCTCTCTCTGGTCTCTCTCTGGTCTCTCTCTGGTCTCTCTCTCTGGTCTCTCTCTGGTCTCTCTCTCTGGTCTCTCTTTCTGGTCTCTCTCTGGTCCTCTCTCTGGTCTCTCTCTCTGGTCTCTCTCTGGTCTCTCTCTGGTCTCTCTGGTCCTCTCTGGCCTCTCTCTGGTCTCCCTCTGGTCTCTCTCTGGTCTCTCTCTGGTCTCACTTTGGTCTCTCTCTGGTCTCTCTCTCTGGTCTCTCTCTGGTCTCTCTCTCTGGTCTCTCTCTGGTCTCTCTCTCTGGTGTCTCTCTGGTCTCTCTCTCTGGTCTCTCTCTCTGGTCTCTCTCTCTGGTCTCTCTCTCTGGTCTCTCTGGTCTCTCTCTGGTCTCTCTCTCTGGTCTCTCTCTGGTCTCTCTCTCTGGTCTCTCTCTCTGGTCTCTCTCTGGTCTCTCTCTCTGGTCTCTCTTTCTGGTCTCTCTCTGGTCTCTCTCTGGTCTCTCTCTCTGGTCTCTCTCTGGTCTCTCTGGTCCCTCTGGCCTCTCTCTGGTCTCTCTCTGGTATCTCTCTGGTCTCTCTCTGGTCTCTCTCTCTGGTCTCTCTCTGGTCTCTCTCTGGTCTCTCTCTCTGGTCTCTCTCTGGTCTCTCTCTCTCTGGTCTCTCTGGTCTCTCTCTCTGGTCTCTCTCTGGTCTCTCTGGCCTCTCTCTGGCCTCTCTCTGGTCTCTCTCTGGTCTCCCTCTGGTCTCTCTCTGGTGTCTCTCTGGTCTCACTTTGGTCTCTCTCTCTGGTCTCTCTCTGGTCTCCCTCTGGTCTCTCTCTGGTGTCTCTCTGGTCTCACTTTGGTCTCTCTCTCTGGTCTCTCTCTGGTGTCTCTCTGGTCTCTCTGGTCTCTCTCTGGTCTCTCTCTGGTGTCTCTCTGGTCTCTCTCTGGTCTCTCTGGTGTCTCTCTGGTCTCTCTTTCTGGTCTCTCTCTGGTCTCTCTCTGGTCTCTCTCTCTGGTCTCTCTCTCTGCTCTCTCTCTGGTCTCTCTGGTCCCTCTGGCCTCTCTCTGCTCACAGTTTTTTTGTTTACCCCTGGCCTTTGCAGGGCTCCGTACAAAAATAATAAATGTAAAGCATTATTTTGTGGCAATACTTTGTACCTGTAACTCTCTGTGCTGCCTCTAGAGGGCGCTGCAGAAATACTTTACATTCCTGGCTGCAAACACATGAATGTGATCCTAAAGGGCGTTATTTTTTACATGAAAATTGACCAAAATTCATTTATGGGCGACACTTTTGTTTTAAAAGACAGAAAAATGCTGATGTCATTTTGATCTCTCTCTGTTTTCTCTCTTTCTTGTCTCGCTCTCTCATCTAGTCTCTATCTCCCTCTCTCCCTGGTCTCTCACTGGTCTCTCTCTGGTCTCTCTCTGGTCTCTCCCTGGTCTCTCTCTCTGGTCTCTCTCTGGTCTCTCTCTGGTCTCTCTCTGGTCTCTCTCTGGTCTCCCTCTGGTCTCCCTCTGGTCTCTCTCTCTATGGTCTCTTTCCGTTCTCTCTCGCTTTGGTATCTCTCTCTATTCCTACTGGTCACTCACTCTGATCTCTCACGTTGTCTCTCGTTTTGGTCTATCTCTCTGGTCTCTCCTCGCTGGTTTCTCTCTGGTCTCTCTCTGGTCTCTCTCTGGTCTCTCTCTGGTCTCTCCCTGGTCTCTCTCCCTGGTCTCTCTCTCTGGTCTCTCTCTGGTCTCTCTCTGGTCTCTCCCTGGTCTCTCTCTCTGGTCTCTCTCTGGTCTCTCCCTGGTCTCTCTCTGGTCTCTCTCTGGTATCTCCCTGGTCTCTCTCTCTGGTCTCTCTCTGGTCTCTCCCTGGTCTCTCTCTCTGGCCTCTCTCTGGTATCTCCCTGGTCTCTCTCTCTGGTCTCTCTCTGGTCTCTCTCTGGTCTCTCCCTGGTCTCTCTCTCTGGCCTCTCTCTGGTCTCTCCCTGGTCTCTCTCTCTGGTCTCTCCCTGGTCTCTCTCTCTGGTCTCTCTCTGGTCTCTCTCTTGTCTCTCTCTGGTCTCTCTTCGGTATCTCTCTCTCTGGCCTTTTGCTCTCCCTTTGGTCTTTCTCTAAATAGCTGTATATAACTTAGTAGACACACATAGTGCATACTATTTCTTCTTTAAGACCTCTCTCTGTTCCAAGCCTTCAGTCTCTCTCCGGTCTATCTCTAGTCTCTCTCTGGTCTCTCTCTGGTCTCTCTCTGGTCTTTCTCTGGTCTCTCTCTTTGGTCTCTCTCTGGTCTCTCTGGTCTCTCTCTGGTCTCTCTCTGGTCTCTCTCTGGTCTCTCTCTGGTCTCTTTCTGGTCTCTCCCTGGTCTCTCTCTGGTCTCTCTCTGGTCTCTTTCTGGTCTCTCCCTGGGCTCTCTCTGGTCTCTTTCTAGTCTCTCTCTGGTCTCTCTCTGTTCCATCCATCCTCTCTCTCCAACACAACATTCCTCTCTCACTTTGGTCTTGGCTCAGTGCTTTTCCCCTTGTATGTTTCTGTTCTCTCTCTCTCTCTCTCTCTCTCTGTCTCTCTCTCTCTCTCTCTGTCTCTCTCTCTCTCTCTCTTTACCCTCCTCTTGAAATATGAAGCGCAGCGATGACCAGCTCTGAAATTGGCCCGAGGAGAAGACGGCTGTCAGGAAAAAGAACCGGCCCTCCACCAAACGACCAAACGGACGATATCTCTCGCTCCCCGCTGAGAGAGAGAGGCTTCTGCTCCTCTCTGTACCAGACTGACCCACTCGGACCAGTTAGGGCCGGTCTGCTTCCACACACATACAACAATGGTTAAGCTTTTTAAATGGTGTTGGAGAGAGAATGGGCCACCAGGGGGAGCCCTCCGTCAGTGTCTGTGGATGGAGAGTAATTTAACACTTGGTCTCTCTCTGGTTTCTCTCTGTCTGTCTGGTTTCTCTCTCTATGGTTTCTCTCTGTCTGGTTTCTCTCTCTCTGTCTGGTTTCTCTCTCTCTGTCTGGTTTCTCTCTGTCTGGCTTCTCTCTCTCTTTCTGGTTTGTCTCTCTGTGTCTGGTTTCTCTCTCTCTATCTGGTTTCTCTCTCTCTGGTTTCTCTCTCTCTGTCTGGTTTCTCTCTTTCTGGTTTCTCTCTGTCTGGTTTCTCTCTCTCTGGTTTCTCGCTCTCTGTCTGGTTTCTCTCTCTGTGTCTGGTTTCTCTCTCTGTCTGGTTTCTCTCGGTCTGGTTTCTCTCTGTCTTGTTTCTCTCTGTCTGGTTTCTCTCGGTCTGGTTTCTCTCTGTGTGTCTGGTTTCTCTCTCTGTCTGGTTTCTCTCTGTCTGGTTTCTCTCTCTGTGTCTAGTTTCTCTCTCTGTGTCTGGTTTCTCTCTCTGTGTCTGGTTTCTCTCTCTGTCTGGTTTCTCTCGGTCTGGTTTCTCTCTCTGTGTCTGGTTTCTCTCTCTGTCTGGTTTCTCTCTCTGTCTGGTTTCTCTCTGTGTGTCTGGTTTCTCTCTCTGTGTCTGGTTTCTCTCTCTCTGTCTGGTTTCTCTCTGGTATTTTGCTCTTTTTGGTTTCTCTTGCCAGTCCTTCTCCGATCTCTCTCTGGTCTTTCTATCTCTCTCTGGTCTCTCTCTCTGGTCTATCTCTCTCTGGTCTATCTCTCTCTGGTCTCTCTCTCTGGTCTATCTCTCTCTGGTCTCTCTCTCTGGTCTATCTCTCTCTGGTCTCTCTCTCTGGTCTATCTCTCTCTGGTCTTTCTCTCTCTGGTCTCTCTCTGGTCTTTCTCTCTCTCTGGTCTCTCTCTCTGGTCTTTCTCTCTGGTCTTTTGTCTCTCTCTGGTCTTTCCCTCTCTCTGGTCTCTGTCCTTCTGGTCTCTCCCTCTCTCTCTGGTCTTTCTCTCTCTCTGGTCCTGCTTCAACACACATTGAGTGAAAAGCGGCGACAAAAACAATATTTACTTTGTAGATGAGGGAGTCGTCCGTCATTGTCTGAGGATAGAAAGTAACTAAACTCTTGTTTTTTATCTCTTTCTCCGATCTATCTCTGATCTCTCTCCGGTCTCACTCTGGTCTCTCTCTCTCTGGTTTCTCTCTCTCTGTCCAGTCTCTCTCTCTGATCTCTCTCCGGTCTCACTCTGGTCTCTCTCTCAAGTCCTTCTCAGGTCTTTTTCTAGCCTCTCTTTCTTCAGTCTCTCTCTATAGTCTCTCTGGTCTCTCTCTTTCTTCAGTCTCTCTCTATAGTCTCTCTGGTCTCTCTCTTTCTTCAGTCTCTCTCTATAGTCTCTCTGGTCTCTCTGGTCTCTCTCTTTCTTCAGTCTCTCTCTGGTCTCTGTCTGGTCTCTCTTTCTCCAGTCTCTTCCTCTGGTCACTTTCTCTGGCCACTCTCTCTCTCTAGTCCTTCTCCGATCTTTCTCCGAGCTCTCTCCGGTCGCTCTCACTCCAGTCCTTCTTCAGTCTCGCTCTGGTCCCTCTCCGGTCTTTCCCTCTCACTTTGAAAACATAGTTACTTTTATAGATGGTGTTGGAGAGAGAATGGGCCACCAGGGGGAGCCCTCCGTCAGCGTCTGTGGATGGAGAGTCCGGGGTTTAACTGATCTGGGAGCTTCCTTAACTCTTGGACGGGCCTTGAATGCAGCGAGGGAGCACTTAAAGGGGTGTAGTTTGGAGGATAAAGGACGATGAAAGACCCGACATAAAACCAAGGCTGAAGGCGACGTTAAATCGTGGAATAAACCAGGACAAAACCGAGCCGAGAGGACAATACAGAGCAAGGACTTTACTTTGTCACCGACGTCTGATCAACACAATGAGCGAACGACTCTCGCTGGGTCAGGGCCGAAGTGAGGTTTAAAAGCACAAAACCCAAATAGATTTTTGTTTTGTGGCAGTTCCAGACCAATGTGTCTTTGTAAAGCTGAGGTACTTTCAAAGCACAGCCTGAATGTGACGAAATCCATCTTACTCTCGGAACAGTTTGGGTCGGTCTCTGGCTTTTGCTCGACTGTC
>OZ035840.1:3397887-3430387 GCA_964034765.1 Knipowitschia caucasica | reverse complement strand
CCTGGGTCTACAGCCTCAGTCCTGGGTCTACAGCCTCGGTCCTCGATCTACAGCTTCGGTCCTGGGTCTACAGCCTCAGTCCTGGGTCTACAGCCTCAGTCCTGGGTCTGCAGCCTCAGTCCTGGGTCTACAGCCTCAGTCCTGGGTCTACAGCCTCAGTCCTGGATCTACAGCCTCAGTCCTGGGTCTACAGCCTCAGTCCTGGGTCTACAGCCTCAGTCCTGGGTCTACAGCCTCAGTCCTGGGTCTACAGCCTCAGTCCTGGGTCTACAGCCTCAGTCCTGGGTCTGCAGCCTCAGTCCTGGGTCTACAGCCTCAGTCCTGGGTCTACAGCCTCAGTCCTGGATCTACAGCCTCAGTCCTGGGTCTACAGCCTCAGTCCTGGGTCTACAGCCTCAGTCCTGGGTCTACAGCCTTAGTCCTGGGTCTACAGCCTCAGTCCTGGGTCTACAGCCTCAGTCCTGGGTCTACAGCCTCAGTCCTGGGTCTACAGCCTCAGTCCTGGGTCTGCAGCCTCAGTCCTGGGTCTACAGCCTCAGTCCTGGGTCTACAGCCTCAGTCCTGGATCTACAGCCTCAGTCCTGGGTCTACAGCCTCAGTCCTGGGTCTACAGCCTCAGTCCTGGGTCTACAGCCTTAGTCCTGGGTCTACAGCCTCAGTCCTGGGTCTACAGCCTCAGTCCTGGGTCTACAGCCTCAGTCCTGGGTCTACAGCCTCAGTCCTGGATCTACAGCCTCAGTCCTGGGTCTACAGCCTCAGTCCTGGGTCTACAGCCTCAGTCCTGGGTCTACAGCCTCAGTCCTGGGTCTACAGCCTCAGTCCTGGGTCTACAGCCTCAGTCCTGGATCTACAGCCTCAGTCCTGGATCTACAGCCTCAGTCCTGGATCTACAGCCTCAGTCCTGGATCTACAGCCTCAGTCCTGGGTCTACAGCCTCAGTCCTGGGTCTACAGCCTCAGTTCTTTTTGAAGACCTGCGAGGCGGCTGCTGTCTTGATTTAGGGAGATACAAAAATACATTGAATTGAATATATTTTTTGATCATACATATTTTTTAATTCTGCATCTTTCTCCTTTTGACCAACGCATCCACAAATACAACACAGCACTTTCTAAAACAGTGAAAAGTCTCCATCCTCAACATTGTCTTTGCGAGCCAACATGTTCACCAACCACACACACATCTGTAATCTTTAGCACTTGTGTGACTTCTAAACTTGCCGTGTTCAAAATGGCCGCCGCATATTTTGGCCCGAGTCGAGGTGAACGCCAAGGACCCTCTTCCATCAGCGGCCCCCCTCCCAGGCCCCTCCCAGGCCCCTCCCAGGCCGGGCGCTGGTCCCAGGAGACACCAGCCAATGAATTACAGATTGGATCATTGTTAGACGATCATAACACTCATCTAATTGCCAATTTCTCTTTTTAATCGAATCTGGTGAAGTGAAGAGGATAGGACTGGGAGAGCCGCCTGCTGCTGCTGCTGCTGCTGCTGCTGCTGCTGCTGCTGCTGCTGCTGCTGCTGCTGAGATAAAAAGAAAAGTGACATTGGCCAGAGTTGGAAAGTTAGCATAGCACTTTCGCATATTTGTATGATTGATTCCATTTCTAGCTGGAAATATTGCTAATTTAATATCCTGCGCAGACACATTTCCACCTTGAGCCAAAGCCGATTTCTAGTTTGTGATTTGTCTTGTTTTTTAAGTCTTATTCTGATTTTATTCATGCTGTATCATTCGGAGGCTGCAGTGGAACACACCAGGAGAGTTTTTCTCAAGGAGTCCGAGAAATGGTCAATGATTGTTCCGTTAATTTGAGTTGAGATACAGTGGTCCCTGGTTTATCGCGGGGGTGAGGTGTTGTAGTAGCTGTGCGTTGTGAGGCTGTAAAACTCTCACACTGTATTTACTTTTCTAATCACCTGAACTCATGACTGCTGAAGTGAGAGGGACCAGAGAGAGACCAGAGAGAGACCAGAGAGAGACCAGAGAGAGACCAGAGAGAGACCAGAGAGAGACCAGAGAGAGACCAGAGAGAGACCAGAGAGAGACCAGAGAGAGACCAGAGAGGGACCAGAGAGAGACCAGAGAGAGACCAGAGAGGGACCAGAGAGAGACCAGAGAGGGACCAGAGAGAGACCAGAGAGGGACCAGAGAGAGACCAGAGAGAGACCAGAGAGAGACCAGAGAGAGACCAGAGAGGGACCAGAGAGAGACCAGAGAGAGACCAGAGAGGGACCAGAGAGAGACCAGAGAGGGACCAGAGAGAGACCAGAGAGAGACCAGAGAGAGACCAGAGAGAGACCAGGGAGAGACCAGAGAGAGACCAGAGAGAGACCAGAGAGAGACCAGAGAGAGACCAGAGAGAGACCAGAGAGAGACCAGAGAGAGACCAGAGAGGGACCAGAGAGAGACCAGAGAGAGACCAGAGAGGGACCAGAGAGAGACCAGAGAGGGACCAGAGAGAGACCAGAGAGGGACCAGAGAGAGACCAGAGAGAGACCAGAGAGAGACCAGAGAGAGACCAGAGAGGGACCAGAGAGAGACCAGAGAGAGACCAGAGAGGGACCAGAGAGAGACCAGAGAGGGACCAGAGAGAGACCAGAGAGAGACCAGAGAGAGACCAGAGAGAGACCAGGGAGAGACACTAGAGAGATCAGTAAGAGACAAGAGAGAGACTAGAGAGAGTCTAGAGAGAGAGACCAGAGAGAGACACCAGAAAGAGAGACCAGAGAGAAACTAGAGAGAGAGACCAGAGCGAGACCAAAGAGAGTCTGAGTGATTCTATCTGTGCCAAATGTAACAAGTACATTTCTCCAGCTTGAGATAAATAAAGTCAATCTTATCTTAAAGAGAGAGACCAGAGAGAGAGAGAGACCAGAGAGAGAGAGAGACCAGAGAGAGACCAGAGAGAGACCAGAGAGAGACCAGAAAGAGACCAGAGAGAGACCAGAGAGAGACAAGAGAGAGACCAGAGAGAGACAAGAGAGAGAGCTTCAAAGGTCTGACGGAATCCAAGGTGGCTTTTGGGGTCACTGTTCTGGCACAAACGCACTGAACCTAAGGACACGATCAGATGATAAAAACTTAGACAAAAGTGATCTGTGTGTAATCTATCTCTAAAATCATTTCGATACTTGAGCTGTGGAAAGCCTTCAGTATTGATCTTTCTTCTGGATGCAAAAGAAAGACGGCCACAAAGTAGATCTGTTTTAAAGTGACGCACAATAACAAGTTAAATACATAGAATCCCATTGACCCTGGAATGAAAAAATACCAAGAGAAAAGCTTTTACTGTCGATTCCACTGCTTTCAGAAAGAAGATTGTTTTGTTTTTTTTAGTAACGGAAAAATCTTGAGGTCGAAAAACACAACATTGCGCAGGTGAAGCTGTGATGTTGGAGGAAGGTTCAATAATGGTTTAAAGAAGTGACTGTTTTTAAAAGAGGTCAATCGTGTTCTCTCAATGAGTAAAGAAGGACGTTTTGTATGTGGTCAAACTGGTTCTCAAAGGGCAGATGTGGCTGCAGGTTTTCATACCAACGAAACAAGAGCACACCAGAGACGAGAGAAAGCCCAGGGAGAGAGACCAGAGGGAGACAAGGGGGGAGAGCGACCAGAGAGAGAGATCAGAGAGAGACCAGAGAGAGAGGCAAAAGAGAGAGACCCGAGAGAGACCAGAGGGAGAGACAAGGGAGAGCGACCAGAGAAAGAGAGATCAGAGAGAGACCAGAGAGAGACAAGGGAGCGAGACCAGAGACAGAGGCAAAAGAGAGAGACCAGACAGAGGCAAGGGGGGAGAGCGACCAGAGAGAGAGAGATAAGAGAGAGACCAGAGACAGAGGCAAAAGAGAGAGACCCGAGAGAGACCAGACACAGAGAGGCACCTAGATAGTAGATAGTATTGGACTGATGGTAGTTTAACATGTATTGTAAAACTGTGACTGGTGTTTGTGTGTGTGTGTGTGTGTGTGTGTGTGTGTGTGTGTGTGTGTGTGTGTGTGTGTGTGTGTGTGTGTGTGTGTGTGTGTGTGTGTGTGTGTGTCAGATTCAGTTTATTTGCCATTTGCAGTAAAAAAACCACATTGGAATACATTAGCGAAAAGTCTCCAGTGTGCACAGACAAATACAGACATAAAACAACATTAAAAGACAAAAATAAAACAAATAAAACAGTAAACAAATGTCACTGTGAAATCGATCGACTAAAACAGTTTCAAAACAAGTGCAAATCATTAAAGTGCTCTGTTCACACTGATAACAGCTTGTGGATAAAAACTGTTAGCGTAACGAGATGTCCTGCATCTCAGAGAGCGATATCTTCTGCCAGAGGGAAGAAGCTGGAACATGGCTTTCCCAGGGTGGCCAGAAGAGTCATTAACAATCCAAAGAGCTTTGTGTGTGTGTGTTTAGACATATAGAGATGATTATATTTTCTCAATTTATCCAATTACCTTTTAGGTTTGATCTTTAGAATGAAATAAATAATATGTTTGTAACTGTTTAGCGTCATACAGGACAGTAGAGCACCCAAAATACACAGAGATAACCAGCAGTGAATACTTCATGACAGGAGAAAAGGAGAAAGGCTCTGCTCCGGCTGGGATTCGAACCAAGGACCTTCTTGCTGAGAAGCGCTAACCACTCAGCCACCATGCCACCTAGCTGTTCACATTGACAGTGTTCTGATAGCCTTTGACAGCAGCATCAGGGTACATTACTTCCCCGTTTCAATCACGATCCTATTTCAAACCTGTCTGTGACATCAAACAGATCCATCACCACGTCCCAGCCTCCGCCAGTCTCCCGCGCACGCTTTTATGAATGGGAGATGTGTCCGTCCGGGAGGGGAGGGGGGTCCGTACGGCAGCTCGGGTCGATCTCCGTCACCTCTGCTCCCTTCTTACCTCCTCAGCTGCTGCTTATGTTTCTGCTTCTTGCATCTCTCCTCCTCTCTATTTATCCATCCATCACCCCTTCCGTCCTCCCAGCCTCCCACCAAGCAGGCACACGGACCATTTCTCCACTTCGGCGTTGGATTTCTGTGCTATAGTCGCTAGCATCCTGTTCCCACAAACTCCGAGGACAACTCTTCTCTCTTCGGTCTATCTCTACAAGCAGCCGGACACAGCTCCCATCTAAACAGCTTCTATCTCCGCTTTTTGGGCAAGGGGGACGAAGGGAATACTGTTATTATCCTGCTCTGAAACCAGCGATATTTGGTCCGAATTGGAGGCAAGCAGCCGCTCCACGACCAAACTCGTCAACGTGAGTAATGCTTTTCCGTGTGTCGACGCCTATCTCTCTCCCCTTCGCTCTCACACACACGTGCTCTCTCTGTCGTTTGCTGCCCGGACTTGAAGAGGGCTCCGTCTCTCCATCTGTCTCTGTGCAAAATAAAGCTGTGTTTTTCCTCGTTGCTACTGCGACTGTTATTCTCCACTGTGAGAGTAATAAAGGTTTATCTTATCTTATCTTATCTGTTACTGTGAAACTGCGGTGAAAGCGTGGTGCATGTTTGCTGGTGTGGATACTGCACGTTTTGGGGCATTTTGTTGTTTTTGTCGGCAGTGATTGGATTCAACGTTGGTGTGATTTTGCCGTCCCGCTGGTTTGAATTAACTACATATTGGAGAATTTATTGTCAATATTTCCAGTGATATCATTTAACTTTATTGCCAACACTTCACTGTAAACTTGGTGCTTTCTTATGGTTTGAACAAAGTTACTTTTTGAGAGAATTGTCGATTGAAGTAAAATACTCCATCTCACCTGAAGAGCAGTGGCTGAACGATAGAAATGGAAGTATTCTTGGTTAGTTCATGATGCAGACTGATACAAAGTGAGCTCTCAATATTGTATTTCTGTGGGTTTGACGCAAAACTGCTTTCAACTGAAGAAGGTTGTGTAAAGAGCTTGTGTTGCTTCAGAGACTTAAACCCAGAACACAGGGCCTTCTCTGTGGTCTCAAACCCAGAGCACAGGGCCTTCTCTGTGGTCTCAAACCCAGAGCACAGGGCCTTCTCTGTGGTCTCAAACCCAGAGCACAGGGCCTTCTCTGTGGTCTTAAACCCAGAGCACAGGGCCTTCTCTGTGGTCTTAAACCCAGAGCACAGGGCCTTCTCTGTGGTCTTAAACCCAGAGCACAGGGCCTTCTCTGTGGTCTTAAACCCAGAGCACAGGGCCTTCTCTGTGGTCTTAAACCCAGAGCACAGGGCCTTCTCTGTGGTCTTAAACCCAGAGCACAGGGCCTTCTCTGTGGTCTTAAACCCAGAGCACAGGGCCTTCTCTGTGGTCTTAAACCCAGAGCACAGGGCCTTCTCTGTGGTCTTAAACCCAGAGCACAGGGCCTTCTCTGTGGTCTTAAACCCAGAGCACAGGGCCTTCTCTGTGGTCTTAAACCCAGAGCACAGGGCCTTCTCTGTGGTCTTAAACCCAGAGCACAGGGCCTTCTCTGTGGTCTTAAACCCAGAGCACAGGGCCTTCTCTGTGGTCTTAAACCCAGAGCACAGGGCCTTCTCTGTGGTCTTAAACCCAGAGCACAGGGCCTTCTCTGTGGTCTTAAACCCAGAGCACAGGGCCTTCTCTGTGGTCTTAAACCCAGAGCACAGGGCCTTCTCTGTGGTCTTAAACCCAGAGCACAGGGCCTTCTCTGTGGTCTTAAACCCAGAGCACAGGGCCTTCTCTGTGGTCTTAAACCCAGAGCACAGGGCCTTCTCTGTGGTCTTAAACCCAGAGCACAGGGCCTTCTCTGTGGTCTTAAACCCAGAGCACAGGGCCTTCTCTGTGGTCTTAAACCCAGAGCACAGGGCCTTCTCTGTGGTCTTAAACCCAGAGCACAGGGCCTTCTCTGTGGTCTTAAACCCAGAGCACAGGGCCTTCTCTGTGGTCTTAAACCCAGAGCACAGGGCCTTCTCTGTGGTCTTAAACCCAGAGCACAGGGCCTTCTCTGTGGTCTTAAACCCAGAGCACAGGGCCTTCTCTGTGGTCTTAAACCCAGAGCACAGGGCCTTCTCTGTGGTCTTAAACCCAGAGCACAGGGCCTTCTCTGTGGTCTTAAACCCAGAGCACAGGGCCTTCTCTGTGGTCTTAAACCCAGAGCACAGGGCCTTCTCTGTGGTCTTAAACCCAGAGCACAGGGCCTTCTCTGTGGTCTTAAACCCAGAGCACAGGGCCTTCTCTGTGGTCTTAAACCCAGAGCACAGGGCCTTCTCTGTGGTCTTAAACCCAGAGCACAGGGCCTTCTCTGTGGTCTCAAACCCAGAGCACAGGGCCTTCTCTGTGGTCTTAAACCCAGAGCACAGGGCCTTCTCTGTGGTCTTAAACCCAGAGCACAGGGCCTTCTCTGTGGTCTTAAACCCAGAGCACAGGGCCTTCTCTGTGGTCTTAAACCCAGAGCACAGGGCCTTCTCTGTGGTCTTAAACCCAGAGCACAGGGCCTTCTCTGTGGTCTCAAACCCAGAGCACAGGGCCTTCTCTGTGGTCTTAAACCCAGAGCACAGGGCCTTCTCTGTGGTCTTAAACCCAGAGCACAGGGCCTTCTCTGTGGTCTTAAACCCAGAGCACAGGGCCTTCTCTGTGGTCTTAAACCCAGAGCACAGGGCCTTCTCTGTGGTCTTAAACCCAGAGCACAGGGCCTTCTCTGTGGTCTTAAACCCAGAGCACAGGGCCTTCTCTGTGGTCTTAAACCCAGAGCACAGGGCCTTCTCTGTGGTCTTAAACCCAGAGCACAGGGCCTTCTCTGTGGTCTTAAACCCAGAGCACAGGGCCTTCTCTGTGGTCTTAAACCCAGAGCACAGGGCCTTCTCTGTGGTCTTAAACCCAGAGCACAGGGCCTTCTCTGTGGTCTTAAACCCAGAGCACAGGGCCTTCTCTGTGGTCTTAAACCCAGAGCACAGGGCCTTCTCTGTGGTCTTAAACCCAGAGCACAGGGCCTTCTCTGTGGTCTTAAACCCAGAGCACAGGGCCTTCTCTGTGGTCTTAAACCCAGAGCACAGGGCCTTCTCTGTGGTCTTAAACCCAGAGCACAGGGCCTTCTCTGTGGTCTCAAACCCAGAGCACAGGGCCTTCTCTGTGGTCTTAAACCCAGAGCACAGGGCCTTCTCTGTGGTCTCAAACCCAGAGCACAGGGCCTTCTCTGTGGTCTTAAACCCAGAGCACAGGGCCTTCTCTGTGGTCTTAAACCCAGAGCACAGGGCCTTCTCTGTGGTCTTAAACCCAGAGCACAGGGCCTTCTCTGTGGTCTTAAACCCAGAGCACAGGGCCTTCTCTGTGGTCTTAAACCCAGAGCACAGGGCCTTCTCTGTGGTCTTAAACCCAGAGCACAGGGCCTTCTCTGTGGTCTCAAACCCAGAGCACAGGGCCTTCTCTGTGGTCTCAAACCCAGAGCACAGGGCCTTCTCTGTGGTCTCATTCTATTGGTGAATTTAAAGGTGCTCTACGGGACATTACTGTAAGAAAAGTGGCTTTGAACGTTTTGACAAATATTTATTGAATAGTTTTAGGGAAAGTATTTTGTCTTGAACGTTTTACATTTATTTTAGCACTTCTTCTTCTGTTTAAATCTGTCTCTAAAACAATAACATACTGTACAGATCCAAACTAAACTCATTTGTCTATTTCTGTCCCCGCTGTCGACGCTGTTTGAAGTCTAAAAATAGAGAATGGAAATGTTACGTCACGTTGCGAAGCCTTGAGGAAGGGTTTGAAGTTTTATTAGGACACGCCTCTGTGCAGACGCTGACGAACC
Source organism: Knipowitschia caucasica (assembly GCA_964034765.1). Taxonomy (NCBI): domain Eukaryota; kingdom Metazoa; phylum Chordata; class Actinopteri; order Gobiiformes; family Gobiidae; genus Knipowitschia; species Knipowitschia caucasica. Next base: position 3,421,643 of record OZ035840.1, on the reverse strand, counting down.
CGATGTGGCGAATCCAAACGGCCCCAGACCCACGTCAGAGCTGCGTGGGCCGCCGTGTCCTCGCCGTGTCCTCGCCGTGTCCTCGCCGTGTCCTCGCCGTGTCCTCGCCGTGTCCTCGCCGTGTCTTCGCCGTTTCTGCTTCTGCTTCATGGATAATGCTCTCTATTAAAATACATTATCCGTCTTAGTAATGAGAATAGTGTCTTGCCTAAGGACACAATGTTCCTGGTTCTTATACAGTTTGAACCAGTTAGACCTCTGAAGCTAAGCAGGGCAGGGCCTGGTTAATATGTGATGGGAGACCTCAGGGATCAGCAGGTGGCACAGTGGGGCAGCTACGGCTGTAAACTGTGGCTGTGTCCTTAGGCAAGACACTTCCCCCACATTAGAATGAGTCTGGTGTGTGTGTGAGTGGTTGTTGGTGGTGGGAGGGGCCGATGGTACAGACTGGTGGCCTCGCTTCTGTCAGTGTGCCCCAGGGCAGCTCAGTGTTTGGAGCGAATCATTAATGCTGCGAAGAGACTTTGAGTTTTTAAGACTATTTTTACATAAACGAAAAGGTGTTCTACTTATATGAAGACAGCAGGTTGTTGTGTGTGTTGCGTCTGAACTAAAACAAAAACCTTTAACCTCAGTGTCAGCACAGAGAGAAGTGTGTGATGCTCTTAGACAGAGGAACAAGCACCACATGTTGAGACTCTGCACCCGTCCTGAAGAGTCCGGCTCGGTGCGAGAGACATGAGGACCTGAGAGAAACATGTGCAGGAATATAAAGTCGTCCAACGGAGCTAACGTGTATAAATATTCACAAATGTTAATTCTAGCTGCGGGCTAAATGCTAATGCTACGTTAACTGTTTTCATCTGACAGCGACAGAACAATGTGTTTTCTTTTCTGGTTCGATGCAAATGTTAACATCAACCTGATTAAGGCGGACGTGTTGTTTCTTTAGTTTGTGACTTTTACTTTTTATTTTTAGACTTTACAACAAGGACACGGTTTAACCTCCAAAAATGCATTGGTTTTATGTCAGTCTATTAAAAGTCTCTTCAGATGTCATTATTCTTTCACTGCTTCTGTAGCCACAGCTGCCCTGGGGCACACTGACAGAAGCGAGGCAACCTTCCCACCACCACCAACCACTCACACACACACACCAGACTCATTCTAATGTGGGGGAAGTGTCTTGCCTAAGGACACAGCCACAGTTTGGGTACTTTACAGCCGCAGCCGCCCCACTGTGGCACCTGCTGTTCCCAGAGGTCTCCCATCACAGCACTAACCAGGCCCTTCCCTGCTTAGCATCTTTGTCACTTTATCCCAGACCCTCCTGCTGCTAACATGTACAGATGTAAACATACCACTACATATTTATGCTCTAGAATATTGTTTATTATGTTTTTGTTTTATATATCTATCTCATTGTTCCTACTGTTCTGTAACTGATGATGCAACACTGACATTTCCCCGCTGTGGGACCAGTACACAATCTCTTAATCTTAATCTAAATCTCTTGAACATAATCTCTGTTTCCCGGGTTCAGATTCCCTTGTTGTTTAAAAGCGATAGCAGCAGATTACGGCGTGGCTATTTTTTTGCAGCATTAGCCTCCGTCTCTGCCCATTTCCTGTTCTGCCCATTTCCTGTTCTGCCCATTTCCTGTTCCGTCCACTTCCTTTCCCTCGCGCGGGACGTGGCGGCGGCAAGCAGCAGATTGCATTTCCCCCGAGGGCCAAGGCCGCGGCGTTCCGGCCACTCCACGGCGCCACGTTCGACTTGTCATGGCGTGAATACAAAGGGTAGAAGCGAGAGAGTGTTTAACCGACTCTGTCCTCAGTCACAGAGCTCCCTGTGGCTTCACCGCTGCACTGACACTAGACGTATGCAGCGGCTCTAATCCGAGCTCTGTCCCTGATTCATGTCATTTGGTGTTTGCAGTAAAACCACATTGGAATACTCGTGCAAAAGTACCTCATTGAGAATCAGACGGGTAAGTGATAACACAAGGTTTAAAAATTGACAAGGAATGAATCAGAAACCAGAGAGAGAGAGACCAGAGAGAGAGACCGGAGAGAGAGACCGGAGAGAGAGACCGGAGAGAGCGACCGGAGAGAGCGACCGGAGAGAGCGACCGGAGAGAGCGACCGGAGAGAGCGACCGGAGAGAGCGACCGGAGAGAGCGACCGGAGAGAGCGACCAGAGAGAGAGAGACTGGAGAGAGAGACCAGAGAGAGAGACCAGAGAGAGACCAGAGAGAGAGACCAGAGAGAGACCAGAGAGAGAGACCAGAGAGAGACCAGAGAGAGAGACCAGAGAGAGACGGGAGAGAGAGACCAGAGAGAGACAGGAGAGAGAGACCAGAGAGAGACACTGGAGAGAGACCAGAGAGAGAGACCAGAGAGAGAGACCAGAGAGAGAGACCAGAGAGAGACGGGAGAGAGAGACCAGAGAGAGACAGGAAAGAGAGACCAGAGAGAGACCGGAGAGAGAGACCGGAGAGAGAGACCAGAGAGAGAGACCAGATAGATGTTGGTCTCTCTCTGCTCTCTCTCTCTCCCTACTCTCTTTCTGGTCTCTCTCTCCCTCTGCTCTCTCTTTCTTCCCTCTCTACTATCTCTTAGTGTCGTTAGTGTCACGTCCACATTAAAGCTGACTTTAAAGTGCAGTTATTACTCTACTCTACTTTATCACACGCTCCTCACAGCAGCAGTAGAATGCTCCATTGATTTGAATGTAATTTCAAAACGTTCTACTGGTCATGTTTCTATAACGAACCTCTCAAAACAATAATGACCGCTGCCCTTTGGCAACACACTCTCTGCTTGTCTTTCAGATGCGTGGATAACTCCGCAAGTAGTTCCGGCCACTCCGGAGCCACGCTCAATCAACACACTTAAATGTTAATCGGAGAATACTTTATACTTATACATTCTTCACACACGTGCACGGAAGTTTTCAGAATTTTCTGGTCTTGTCTTCATGACAAAAATACTATTTCTCTGCGTCAAATCGGTGCCAATCAATCAACTTAATGAAATGTTAATCGGAGAGTAATTTATACATATCCAGTCTTAATACAAGTGCACGGAAGTTTTCAGAATTTTCCGTTTACGTTTTCATGACAAAAACACTGATGTAAAGCAAGAAAAGGCGATCCCGAAAAACCCGGAAGTAGATACGGGAACATTTTAGGAACATTTGCAAAGTTTATGTTTGGGTCACTCACCGCTGATGTTCAGAATTCTTTGTTCAGTTTTCATGCAGTTCCAGAGAGTTCTAGTTTGGAAGTTGCTAGCCTAACTGTTGCTAGCATAGCCACGGGAAAGCCTTTGGGAACTATTTTATTTTCTGTCATCAAATAAACCTTTGGGCATTCCTAAAAGTGGACTGAGGGTTGTGTTCTGTGTTCTGTTGGTATAAAGCCGTATAATAAGCGGGATAATGACCTGCGTAGTATACGTTATCCCTTACCTACTCTACGCTCTCTCCTCTCTCCTTTCTCTGCTCTCTCCTTTCTCTGCTCTCTCCTTTCTCTGCTCTTTCCTTTCTCCGCTCTCTCCTCTCTCCTTTCTCTGCTCTCTCCTCTCTCCTTTCTCTGCTCTCTCCTTTCTCTGCTCTTTCCTTTCTCCGCTCTCTCCTCTCTCCTTTCTCTGCTCTCTCCTTTCTCTGCTCTCTCCTTTCTCTGCTCTTTCCTTTCTCCGCTCTCTCCTCTCTCCTTTCTCTGCTCTCTCCTTTCTCTGCTCTCTCCTTTCTCTGCTCTTTCCTTTCTCCGCTCTCTCCTCTCTCCTTTCTCTGCTCTCTCCTTTCTCTGCTCTTTCCTTTCTCCGCTCTCTCCTCTCTCCCTTTCTCTGCTCTCTCCTTTCTCTGCTCTTTCCTTTCTCCGCTCTCTCCTCTCTCCTTTCTCTGCTCTCTCCTTTCTCTGCTCTTTCCTTTCTCCGCTCTCTCCTCTCTCCTTTCTCTGCTCTCTCCTTTCTCTGCTCTTTCCTTTCTCCTTTCTCTGCTCTTTCCTTTCTCCGCTCTCTCCTCTCTCCTTTCTCTGCTCTCTCCTTTCTCTGCTCTCTCCTTTCTCCGCTCTCTCCTCTCTCCTTTCTCTCCTCTCTCCTTTCTCTGGTCTCTCCTTTCTCCGCTCTCTCCTTTCTCTCCTTTCTCCTCTTTCCTTTCTCTGCTCTCTCCTCTCTCCTTTCTCTGCTCTCTCCTTTCTCTGCTCTTTCCTTTCTCTGCTCTCTCCTCTCTCCTTTCTCTCCTCTCTCCTTTCTCTGCTCTTTCCTTTCTCCGCTCTCTCCTCTCTCCTTTCTCCGCTCTCTGCTCTCTCCTTTCTCCGCTCTCTCCTCTCTCTCCTCTCTCCTTTCTCTGCTCTCTCCTTTCTCCGCTCTCTCCTCTCTCTCCTCTCTCCTTTCTCTGCTCTTTCCTTTCTCCGCTCTCTGCTCTCTCCTTTCTCTGCTCTCTCCTTTCTCTGCTCTCTCCTTTCTCCGCTCTCTCCTCTCTCCTTTCTCTCCTCTCTCCTTTCTCTGGTCTCTCCTTTCTCCGCTCTCTCCTCTCTCCTTTCTCTCCGTTCTCCTCTTTCCTTTCTCTGCTCTCTCCTCTCCTTTCTCTGCTCTCTCCTTTCTCTCCTCTCTCCTTTCTCCTCTCTCCTTTCTCTGCTCTCTCCTCTCTCCTTTCTGCGCTCTCTCCTCTCTCCTTTCTGTGCTCTCTCCTTTCTCTGCTCTCTCCTTTCTACGCTCTCTCCTTTCTCTGCTCTCTCCTTTCTCTCCTCTCTCCTTTCTCTGCTCTCTCCTTTCCCTACTCTTTCCTTTTTCCGCTCTCTCCTTTCTCTGCTCTCTCCTTTCTCCGCTCTCTCCTCTCTCCTTTCTCTCCTCTCTCCTTTCTCCACTCTCTCCTTTCTCCGCTTTCTCCTCTCTCCTTTCTCTGCTCTCTCCTTTCTCCGCTCTCTCCTTTCTCTGCTCTCTCCTTTATCCGCTCTCTCCTCTCTCCGTTCTCTCCTCTCTCCTTTCTCTGCTCTCTCCTTTCTCTGCTCTCTCCTTTCTCCGCTCTCTCCTCTCTCCTTTCTCTGCTCTCTCCTTCTCTGCTCTCTCCTCTCTCCTTTCTCTCCTCTCTCCTTTCTCCGCTCTCTCCTTTCTCCGCTCTCTCCTTTCTGCGCTCTCTCCTCTCTCCGCTCTCTCCTTTCTCCACTCTCTCCTTTCTCCGCTCTCTCCTTTCTCCGCTCTCTCCTTTCTCCGCTCTCTCCTTTCTCTGCTCTCTCCTTTCTCTGCTCTCTCCTTTCTGCGCTCTCTCCTTTCTCCGCTCCATGAACCATGAATACAGGGATATTCTTTGAAAGTAAAGCAGTGAAACAGTCTGTCTACGTTCTACCATCAAAGCTGCCACTTCCAGATTAACAAAAGATACATCACAAAAGTAATTTAAAGTCGTCCAATTAACATAAGTTTGGTTTTGGATTTGCCCGAGGCTTTCATCGGAAACTCACGGCATTGAAATTCTAGACGCGGCGAGGTCTCTGCCGCTGACCGCTGCTTCACTCCACACTGGAGTAATGGTGTTTTTAGGCAGAAACACCATTAATTAATCATTTTTCACCGTCGAACTCGCTCCGAGCGGAATTTAGAGCGAGTAAATAAAAGTGATACGTCTGGAGATGATGCTGTTTATTCTGTGAGTGAGAAGGCGTGGCTTTGGCCCGGGTCCAACTAAATGTTATTTGGATGTCACCGGAACTAGCTTCAGGCGTCATCTGTGGAGAGTCCGCCCAAGTTTAGCGGCAAAAGAGACATCTGTGAATAATAATGTGATTGGACAGTGGTCGTCCTGATCCCGATGGACCTGAGGCTGCTGCGTGTTTGTTCTTATTGCATTTCCTGTGGTGGCATCAGCCTAGAGAGCAGCTTCAGTGACAGACTGATCCACCCTCGCTGTGTGAAAGAGAGGAACAGAGGAACTGCTGAGTCTCTTCAAGTGCGGGTGTGTCTCAGCTCCAAAAGGTCCATGAGCACGTGCGCTGACAGGTATTCGCACTCCTTGCCTGTGGGGGTGTACCCGGAAAGAGAATTTCCCAATGTTTTTTAGTTTTGTTTAGTTGCTGTGAAGTTTAGAATGCACTCGTCAAATGAATGGGGCTCAGCCTCAGCCAATCACACTGCCCCCAACCCACTGACAGCAAAGCAGCAGTTTAAAAGCAGCCACTTCCTACTAACCAGCGCTTCCTGAAGCTCTGAACACCCAGCACCTCCCCAGCACCTCCTCAAGCTCCTGCTCTGGCTCCTGCTCTGACTCCAGCTCTGGCTCCTGCACTGGCTCCTGCTCTGGCTCCTGCTCTGACTCCTGCTCTGGCTTCTGCCCTGGCTTCTGCCCTGGCTCCTGCTCTGGCTCCTGCTCTGACTCCTGCTCTGGCTTCTGCCCTGGCTTCTGCTCTGGCTCCTGCTCTGGCTCCTGCTCTGGCTCCTGCTCTGGCTCCTGCTCTGGCTCCTGCTCTGACTCCTGCTCTGGCTTCTGCTCTGGCTTCTGCTCTGGCTCCTGCTCTGACTCCTGCTCTGACTCCTGCTCTGGCTTCTGCCCTGGCTCCTGCTCTGGCTCCTGCTCTGGCTCCTGCTCTGGCTCCTGCTCTGGCTCCTGCTCTGGCTCCTCCTCTGACTCCTGCTCTGGGTCCTGCTCTGGCTCCTGCTCTGGCTCCTGCCCTGGCTCCTGCTCTGGCTCCTGCTCTGACTCCTGCTCTGGCTTCTGCCCTGGCTTCTGCCCTGGCTCCTGCTCTGGCTCCTGCTCTGACTCCTGCTCTGGCTTCTGCCCTGGCTTCTGCTCTGGCTCCTGCTCTGGCTCCTGCTCTGGCTCCTGCTCTGGCTCCTGCTCTGGCTCCTGCTCTGACTCCTGCTCTGGCTTCTGCTCTGGCTTCTGCTCTGGCTCCTGCTCTGACTCCTGCTCTGACTCCTGCTCTGGCTTCTGCCCTGGCTCCTGCTCTGGCTCCTGCTCTGGCTCCTGCTCTGGCTCCTGCTCTGGCTCCTGCTCTGGCTCCTGCTCTGGCTCCTGCTCTGGCTCCTGCTCTGGCTCCTGCTCTGGCTCCTGCTCTGACTCCTGCTCTGGCTCCTGCTCTGACTCCTGCTCTGGCTCCTGCTCCGCATACGCCCCATTCACACCATGCTTCTAGTCACCACCAGTGCTTGACTGTATGTATTCATAATGATTTTAAACTCATAAACTCTCTCTCTCTCTCTCTCATAGTGGCAGAGCCTTTTTTCTACAGCTCTCTCATCTCTCTCTCCAGTCTCTCTCGCCATCTCTCACTCTTCGTCTCTCTCTTCCCCGCTCTCCCCCTCTATCTCTCCCTCTCCCTTCTCTCCACTCTGCCGATCGATCCCAAAACCAGGCCTCGATCATCAATACAGATCCGAACAGGACCGAGGCCACAGCTCGGGTTTCTCTCCCCCATCGCCCCCACCACCATCACCCATCCTCCAGCCTTCCTCCCCCCAAAGGCTCAATTACTTCCACCAGGACCTCGTCTCCAAAATATGGGGGGAGGGGGTGGGGGGGGGGGGGAGGGGTCTGACAAGGTCACGGTGGAAGAAGTGTCCGAGTCCAATCACTTTGAGAAAAACTGAAAGTCGATGAATGTAGAAGGAAGTTTTCTCCAAATGACGGAGAAGGAGAGAAAGTCCTTGTGGCTGTTTTTCTACTTTACACACGAGGAGTCAGTAATTACACGAAAGGAATAAATACATGAGTTTGAGTTTGAGGTTTTAAAGTAAATAAGCCGAGAGTGTTTGAAACTGAGAGAGAGAGAGAGAGAGAGAGAGAGAGAGAGAGAGAGAGAGAGAGAGAGAGAGAGAGAGAGAGAGAGAGAGAGAGAGAGAGAGAGAGTGAGAGAGAGAGAGAGAGAGAGAGAGAGGGAGAGAGAGAGAGAGAGAGAGAGAGAGAGAGCGGGAGAGAGAGAGAGAGAGAGAGAGAGAGAGAGAGAGAGAGCTGATGTACTGATGGTATGATACTGCCTCAGTCCTGGATCTACAGCCTCAGTCCTGGGTCTACAGCCTCAGTCCTGGGTCTACAGCCTCAGTCCTGGGTCTACAGCCTCAGTCCTGGGTCTACAGCCTCAGTCCTGGGTCTACAGCCTCAGTCCTGGGTCTACAGCCTCAGTCCTGGGTCTACAGCCTCAGTCCTGGGTCTACAGCCTCAGTCTTGGGTCTACAGCCTCAGTCCTGGGTCTACAGCCTCAGTCCTGGGTCTACAGCCTCAGTCTTGGGTCTACAGCCTCAGTCCTGGGTCTACAACCTCAGTCCTGGGTCTACATTCTCAGTCCAGGGTCTACGGCCTCAGTCCTGGGTCTACAGCCTCAGTCCTGGGTCTACAGCCTCAGTCCTGGGTCTACAGCCTCAGTCTTGGGTCTACAGCCTCAGTCCTGGGTCTACAGCCTCAGTCCTGGGTCTACAGCCTCAGTCCTGGGTCTACAGCCTCAGTCTTGGGTCTACAGCCTCAGTCCTGGGTCTACAGCCTCAGTCTTGGGTCTACAGCCTCAGTCCTGGGTCTACAGCCTCAGTCTTGGGTCTACAGCCTCAGTCCTGGGTCTACAGCCTCAGTCTTGGGTCTACAGCCTCAGTCCTGGGTCTACAGCCTCAGTCCTGGGTCTACAGCCTCAGTCTTGGGTCTACAGCGTCAGTCCTGGGTCTACAGCCTCAGTCCTGGGTCTACAGCCTCAGTCCTGGGTCTACAGCGTCAGTCCTGGGTCTACAGCCTCAGTCCTGGGTCTACAGCCTCGGTCCTGGGTCTAAAGCCTCAGTCTTGGGTCTACAGCCTCAGTCCTGGGTCTACAGCCTCAGTCCTGGGTCTACAGCCTCAGTCCTGGGTCTACAGGCGGCACGGTGGCTGAGTGGATAGCACTCTCGCCTCTCAGCAAGAAGGTCCTGGGTTCAAATCCCGGTCGGACCAGGGCCTTTCTGAGTGGAGTTTGCATGTTCTCCCCGTGTCTGCGTAGGTTTCCTCCGGGTACTCCGGTTTCCCCTACCACTAAAAATATGTCCAATAGTTCTAGCATGCCTCCTGTACTGGCCCCGCTCCCATCTCTGTGTGGAGTGAGAGACAAATGCCCAAAATTAACAATTGTAAACCGCTTTGAGACTCAGATCTGCAGTGAAAAGGCGGTATATAAATAAAAACTTACTTACTTACTTACTTACTTACAGCCTGTGTTTGTACTGTTAGATTCTCTGATCTGTTGTTGGTGAATCCACAACTTTGTAAAATCCTCAGAGACGACTGCTGCTGTAACTTAGGGCTATACACACATTGAACAGATATGAGTAAGAGACAAGACAAGACACGCACACACACAGACACACACACACACACACAGACACACACACACACGCACGCACGCACACACACACGCACACACACACACACACACACGCACACACACACACACACACACACAGACACGCACGCACACACACACAGACACACACGCACACACACACAGACACGCACGCACACACACACAGACACACACGCACACTATATGATATGATACGATACTGTATTGTACTGTACTGTACTATGCTATACGATACAATACTATGCTATACGATAGTATGCTATACGATACGATACGATACTATGCTATACGATACTATGCTATACGATACAATACTATATGATACTATGCTATACGATACAATACGATACGATACTATGCTATACGATACTATGTTATACAATACAATACTATACGATACTATGCCATACGATACGATACAATAATATGCTATACGATACGATACTATGCTATGCGATACGATACGATACTATGCTATACAATACGATACGATACGATACAATATTATGCTATACGATACGATACTATGATATACAATACTATACTATGCTATACGATACGATACGATACTATGCTATACAATACGATACTATGCTATACGATACAATACGATACGATACAATGCTATGCTATACGATACGATACTATGCTATACAATACGATACGATACTGTGCTATACTATACAATACAATACAATACGATACTATGCTATACTATACAATACAATACTATGCTATACAATACGATACGATTCAATACAATACAATACGATACTACACTATACAATACCGTGCTATACTATACTATACCATGCTATAGGATACGATACGATACTATGCAATACTTATCACTACTACTACTTACCATATTTACTATGTTGGAAAAGTTAATTTGAGAAGAATAAAAACTCTTTTCTGTGCATGAAGCTGGGAACGTAATGGACTGGAAGTTTGGCAAGTATTTAAAAACATTTCCAATCTTAATTTCTCATTTTCCAAGCAGCAGCCGCGACGCACATACCGGCCCCCGCGGTGGTAATGGCCGCTCTGTCTCTCTCTCTCTCTCTCTCTCTCTTTCTCTCTCTCTTTCTCTCTCTCTTTGCGATGGAAATCACATTTACTACATGGCTGCCTCCTGATGAATCATTTCACATCTCAGTTACTTACCTTTTTAAAAGTTCATCTACATCAATAACGTTAAAGGTACAAATGAGCGGTTCTGCGGTCGCCAGGCGCCATCTCGGTCTGTCGCGCGGTAAAAAAGAAAGAACCCAAAAAAAAGAGAAAAATCTAAAAATGGCTGAGTTTTAATTGAGCAGAAAGGAATGTGTGGAGCCGAGCTGAACCGATGCGGCGGCGAATGGGCTGCTTCTCGGAGGGTTTAGTGGTGGATTGTGAATGCGGTGGCGAGGAGGCGGGACCGAGCGGCGTGGAGAATGGGCCGAGCCAGATCCGGGCGCTGATGAGGTCTCACTGGAAATAGGTCTGAGAGAAAATGTGTAGAAATGAGAGGATTTACAGTTGAGCGAGGTAAAGGTGGTGCTCTCTGATCTGAAGATGTGACAGAGGCGGAAGTACATGGTCTCAGTACAAACCAGGAAGTAGAGACCTGAAGAGAGAGACCAGAGGGAGGGACCAGCAAGACAGGCTAGAGAAAAAGAGAGAAGAGAGGGCAGAGAGAGACCAGTGAGAGAGAACAGAAAGAGAGACAAGAGAGAGAGAGAGCAGAGAGAGACCAGTGAGAGAGACCAGAGAGAGAGAGAGAGCAGAGAGAGACCAGTGAAAGAGACAAGAGAGAGAGAGAGCAGAGAGAGACCAGTGAGAGAGACCAGAGAGAGAGAGAGAGCAGAGAGAGACCAGTGAGAGAGACAAGAGAGAGAAAGAGCAGAGAGAGACCAGTGAGAGAGACAAGAGAGAGAGAGAGCAGAGAGAGACCAATGAGAGAGACAACAGAGAGAGAGAGAGAGAGAGCAGAGAGAGACCAGTGAGAGAGACCAGAGAGAGAGAGAGAGCAGAGAGAGACCAGTGAGAGAGACAAGAGAGAGAAAGAGCAGAGAGAGACCAGTGAGAGAGACAAGAGAGAGAGAGAGCAGAGAGAGACCAATGAGAGAGACACCAGAGAGAGAGAGAGAGAGCAGAGAGAGACCAGTGAGAGAGACCAGAGATAGAGAGACCAGTGAGAGAGACAAGAAAGAGAGAGCAGAGAGAGACAACAGAGAGAGAGAGCAGAGAGAGACCAGTGAGAGAGACAAGAGAGAGAGAGAGAGCAGAGAGAGACCAGTGAGAGAGACAACAGAGAGAGAGAGCAGAGAGAGACCAGTGAGAGAGAGAGCAGAGAGAGAGCAGTGAGAGAGACAAGAGAGAGAGAGAGCAGAGAGAGACCAGTGAGAGAGACCAGAGAGAGAGAGAGAGCAGAGAGAGACCAGTGAGAGAGACAACAGAGAGAGAGAGCAGAGAGAGACCAGTGAGAGAGACCAGAGAGAGAGAGAGAGCAGAGAGAGACCAGTGAGAGAGACCAGAGAGAGAGAGAGCAGAGAGAGACCAGTGAGAGGGACAAGAGAGAGAGAGAGCAGAGAGAGACCAGTGAGAGAGACAAGAGAGAGAGAGAGAGAGCAGAGAGAGACCAGTGAGAGAGACAACAGAGAGAGAGAGCAGAGAGAGACCAGTGAGAGAGACCAGAGAGAGAGAGACCAATGAGAGAGACAAGAGAGAGAGAGAGCAGAGAGAGACCAGTGTGAGAGAACAGAGAGAGAGAACAGAGAGAGACCAGTGAGAGAGGCCAGAGAGAGAGACCAGTGAGAGAGACAAGAGAGAGAGAGAGAGCAGAGAGAGACCAGTGAGAGAGACAACAGAGAGAGAGATCAGAGAGAGACCAGTGAGAGAGACCAGAGAGAGAGAGACCAATGAGAGAGACCAGAGAGAGAGAGAGAGCAGAGAGAGACCAGTGAGAGAGACAACAGAGAGAGAGAGCAGAGAGAGACCAGTGAGAGAGACCAGAGAGAGAGAGAGAGCAGAGAGAGACCAGTGAGAGAGACCAGCGAGAGAGAGAGCAGAGAGAGACCAGTGAGAGAGACAAGAGAGAGAGAGAGCAGAGAGAGACCAGTGAGAGAGACCAGTGAGAGAGACAAGAGCGAGAGAGAGACCAGAGAGAGACCAGTGAGAGAGACAACAGAGAGAGAGAGCAGAGAGAGACCAGTGAGAGAGACCAGAGAGAGAGAGACCAATGAGAGAGACAAGAGAGAGAGAGAGCAGAGAGAGACCAGTGAGAGAGAACAGAGAGAGAGAACAGAGAGAGACCAGTGAGAGAGACCAGAGAGAGAGACCAGTGAGAGAGACAAGAGAGAGAGCAGAGAGAGTGAAGAGAGCGGGACCATAGAGAGACAAGTGAGAGGAAGACCAGTGAGAGAAGCCAGAGAGACCAGAAAGGAGACCAAAGTGAGACCAGACAGAGACCAAAATAGAGACCAGAGAATGACCAGCGAGAGAGGCCCAGAAAGAGACCAAAGAAAGACCACAGAGGGACCGAAGAGAGACAAGAGAAAGCCCAAAGAGAGACCAGAGAGAGACCAGCGAGAGACCAGTGAGAGAGCCCCAGAGAGAGAGAGACCAGAGAGAGAGCCCCAGAGAGAGAGAGACCAGAGCAGCAGAGAGTCCGGTGGTTTGATAATGAGTCCTTCAGCTTTCGGAGCCTGTATCCACACTAACATTGCATACCAGTGTTCTCTCTGGAGACCTCTGCTTCTCTCTCTCTGTTTTAAACCCAGGAACTTTAATTATCTGTTTTTCAGCCGCGCTCCGGTGACACTGATTAGAAATTGAGTTTTTTTTTTCTCTCTCCTCCCTTTCTCTTCTTCTTCTTGAAAGCCTCTCCCTCTCACTCACACACACACACACATATACTGTAACGAGGGGGACTGGCCTTGGCGGCGGGAGAGTGGGGGGAGAGCAGGGAGAGAGACCAGGCCGTGGGTGAGGCGAGGCGGTGGTGATGTCCCCGCTCTGAACAGACCCTCCCAACGCCCACGGCCGCGGCTTAATTGTGTATTTATGGCGGCGCGGTGGTTATTAGCATGTTGCGGTGCCGGCAGAGACGGTGAAGAGGGTCCTTTACAGAGAGAGAGAAGCTGCGGTAATGATTAAACCGTTTCATTAGATCCTGGTGAAACTGGTAAAAGCAGAGACCAGAGTTTAGAGTTTCCATCTGTGGTCTTTGATTATGCAAATATATAACATGTTGTAGACAGTTACAGTCACATGTCACAATGTGTGAGATGGAGAACATGCAAATTACTGCTGTAACGCGAAATACAATGTTACTCTCTCTGGTCTCTTTGGTCTCTCAGTGGTTTCTTTCTTGTCTCTCTCTCTGGTCTCTTTCTGGTCTCTCTCTCTGGTCTCTCTCTAGTCTCTCTCTCTGGTCTCTCTCTAGTCTCTCTCTCTGGTCTATCTCTAGTCTCTCTCACTGGTCTCTCTCTCAGGTCTCTCTCTGGTCATTCTCCGACCTCTCTCCGGCCTATCTCTGGTCTCTCTTTCTCTGGTCTTTACCAGAGACCAGAGAGAGAGACCAGAGAGAGAGAGACCAGAGAGAGAGACCAGAGAGAGAGACCAGAGAGAGAGACCAGAGAGAGAGAGACCAGAGAGAGAGAGACCAGAGAGAGAGACCAGAGAGAGAGACCAGAGAGAGAGACCAGAGAGAGAGAGACCAGAGAGAGAGAGACCAGAGAGAGAGAGACCAGAGAGAGAGAGACCAGAGAGAGAGAGACCAGAGAGAGAGACCAGAGAGAGAGACCAGAGAGAGGAGACCAGAGAGAGAGACCAGAGAGAGAGACCAGAGAGAGAGAGACCAGAGAGAGAGAGACCAGAGAGAGAGAGACCAGAGAGAGAGAGACCAGAGAGAGAGAGACCAGAGAGAGAGACCAGAGAGGGAGACCAGAGAGAGAGACCAGAGAGAGAGACCAGAGAGAGAGACCAGAGAGGGAGACCAGAGAGGGAGACCAGAGAGGGAGACCAGAGAGGGAGACCAGAGAGGGAGACCAGAGAGAGAGACCAGAGAGAGAGACCAGAGAGAGGGAGACCAGAGAGGGAGACCAGAGAGAGAGACCAGAGAGAGAGACCAGAGAGGGAGACCAGAGAGAGAGACCAGAGAGGGAGACCAGAGAGGGAGACCAGAGAGGGAGACCAGAGAGAGAGACCAGAGAGAGAGACCAGAGAGAGAGACCAGAGAGAGAGACCAGAGAGAGAGACCAGAGAGAGAGACCAGAGAGGGAGACCAGAGGGGGAGACCAGAGAGAGAGACTAAGAGAGAGAGACCAGAGAGAGAGACCAGAGAGAGAGACCAGAGAGAGAGACCAGAGAGAGGGACCAGAGGGGGAGACCAGAGAGAGAGAACATAGTCACTCTATCACAACATCTCACAGGGATTCCAACATCCAGATACATGTTTTCTAATGAGGGGAAGACAGCATGTTGTGGTCTGATAAGTTCACAGGGCCTGGTTAGTGCTGTGATGGGAGACCTCTGGGTACACCCCAGTGGGCAGCTTTAAAGTGCCCAACTGTTTTTGTGTCTTTAGGCAAGACACTTCACCCACATTAGAATGGTGGGAGGGGTCGGTGGCAGAGACAGTTGTGGCTACAGTAGTAGTATCCATGTATCCTTGATACACACTAAATGTAGTTGTACTAAAGTTGAAAAATGTGAAGACGATGAGAAAGTCTGGGATCGTGTCTTTCATTCAGACAGAAGACATGTTTTATTGTCTATGGTAGAGACGCACAAACAACACGAACAACGGATGTTACGACTGCAAGTGGTGATATACTCAGGAGAAGCAGAGACCTCCAATCAGCAGCTGCCACAGTGCAGCAGAGAGAGTCAAAACATGAAGTGGAAAAGTACAGGCTTCTGCACATTGACAGAATGATGAGTTTAACTTTAACAAAAGTTGCTTCAAAGTGTTATGAAATCTCACACATGTATAAACATCTTTCTAAAATGTGCAGGAATCCTGTATTAGTGAGAAGTGCTCGTATTATTATAACGATTACATTTTAAGTTTTGGTTATACAATCTTTCTGTTTCAGGCTGATCCATGGCTCCTCCAAGAAAGCGCTCGCTGCCAAAACCGCTACCAGAGGGTTTCATCCTCATCGACACCGAGAAGAAGAGCTGGAGGCTGGGCCGGCTCATCGGCCAGGGCGGCTGTGGCCTCGTCTACACAGGTCAGACAGAGACCAGACACAGAGAGAGAGACCAGAGAGAGAGAGAGAGACCAGACACAGAGAGAGAGACCAGAGAGAGAGAGAGAGAGAGACCAGACACAGAGAGAGAGACCAGACACAGAGAGAGAGACCAGAGAGAGAGAGAGAGAGAGAGACCAGACACAGAGAGACCAGACACAGAGAGAGAGACCAGACACAGAGAGAGAGACCAGAGAGAGAGAGAGAGAGACCAGACACAGAGAGAGAGACCAGACACAGAGAGAGAGACCAGAGAGAGAGAGACCAGAGAGAGAGAGACCAGACACAGAGAGAGAGACCAGACACAGAGAGAGAGACCAGAGAGAGAGAGAGAGAGACCAGACACAGAGAGAGAGACCAGAGAGAGAGAGAGAGACCAGAGAGACCAGACACAGAGAGAGAGACCAGAGAGAGAGAGAGACCAGACACAGAGAGAGAGACCAGACACAGAGAGAGAGACCAGACACAGAGAGAGAGACCAGACACCAAGAGAGAGACCAGACACAGAGAGACCAGACACAGAGAGAGAGACCAGACACAGAGAGAGAGACCAGACACAGAGAGAGAGACCAGACACAGAGAGAGAGACCAGACACAGAGAGAGAGACCAGACACAGAGAGAGAGACCAGACACCGAGAGAGACCAGACACAGAGAGAGACACAGAGAGAGAGACCAGACACCGAGAGAGAGACCAGACACAGAGAGAAACCAGAGAGAGAGGGAGACTAGAAAGAGAGAGTAACCATAGAGAGACTAAGTAAGTAATCTATTTATAAAAAAGACTAATGAGAGACCAGAGAGAGTGACCAGAGAGAGAGACCAGAGAGAGAGACCAGAGAGAGACCAGAGAGAGACCAGAGAGAGACCAGAGAGCGAGAGACCAGAGAGAGAGAGACCAGAGAGAGAGAGACCAGAGAGAGAGAGACCAGAGAGAGAGAGACCAGAGAGAGAGAGACCAGAGAGAGAGACCAGAGAGAGAGACCAGAGAGAGAGACCAGAGAGAGACCAGAGAGAGACCAGAGAGAGACCAGAGAGAGAGAGACCAGAGAGAGAGAGACCAAAGAGAGAGTGACCAGAGAGAGAGACCAGAGAGAGAGACCAGAGAGAGACCAGAGAGAGACCAGAGAGAGACCAGAGAGAGACCAGAGAGAGACCAGAGAGAGACCAGAGAGAGACCAGAGAGAGAGAGACCAGAGAGAGAGAGACCAGAGAGAGAGAGACCAGAGAGAGAGAGACCAGAGAGAGAGAGACCAGAGAGAGAGAGACCAGAGAGAGAGTGACCAGAGAGAGAGACAAAGTAGAGTATTGTAGACACTGCGTTGTCCCCTTTTTGTTTTTGAACTGGTTTGTTTTCTCTGAAGCGTCGCTGGACGTGGAGCGACCGGTTCCTTCTGACGCTCAGTTTGTGGTGAAAGTGGTGAGTTTCAAACAGAAATAACTCAACTGTGGTGAGACATGTGAACACACAGGTCAGAGAGGGAGAGAGCAGAGAGCAGAAGGCAAGAGAGCAGAGAGCAGAAGGCGAGAGAGCAGAGAGCAGGGGACCAGAGAGTGAGAGGCCGGAGAGCAAGTGGCCGGAGAGCGAGAGAGCGAGAGGGCAGAGAGCGAGAGACCGGAGAGCGAGAGACCGGAGAGCGAGAGACCGGAGAGCGAGAGACCGGAGAGCGAGAGACCGGAGAGCGAGAGACCGGAGAGCGAGAGACCGGAGAGCGAGAGAGCAGAGAGCGAGAGACCAGAGACCTGTGGTTTTTTAGATTGTGATAGAAATACAGAACCAGCTCTTTCTGCTAATATTGGCTTCTGCTCACTTCCCATTTGGCTGAAGTCACTGACACCTGTCACACTGACACCTGTCACTGACACCTGTCACACTGACACCTGTCACTGACACCTGTCACACTGACACCTGTCACTGACACCGGTCACTGACACCTGTCACTGACACCGGTCACTGACACCTGTCACACTGACACCTGTCACACTGACACCTGTCACAGTGACACCTGTCACTGACACCTGTCACAGTGACACCTGTCACTGACACCTGTCACTCTGACACCTGTCACACTGACACCTGTCACACTGACACCTGTCACAGTGACACCTGTCACTCTGACACCTGTCACACTGACACCTGTCACACTGACACCTGTCACACTGACACCTGTCACACTGACACCTGTCACAGTGACACCTGTCACACTGACACCTGTCACACTGACACCTGTCACACTGACACCTTTCACACTGACACCTGTCACTCTGACACCTGTCACACTGACACCTGTCACACTGACACCTGTCACAGTGACACCTGTCACACTGACACCTGTCACACTGACACCTGTCACACTGACACCTTTCACACTGACACCTGTCACTCTGACACCTGTCACACTGACACCTGTCACACTGACACCTGTCACACTGACACCTGTCACTCTGACACCTGTCACTCTGACACCTGTCACTCTGACACCTGTCACTCTGACACCTGTCACTCTGACACGTGTCACTCTGACACGTGTCACTCTGACACCTGTCACTCTGACACCTGTCACACTGACACCTGTCACTGACACCTGTCACTCTGACACCTGTCACTCTGACACCTGTCACTCTGACACCTGTCACTGACACCTGTCACTGACACCTGTCACACTGACACCTGTCACTGACACCTGTCACTCTGACACCTGTCACTGACACCTGTCACACTGACACCTGTCACTGACACCTGTCACTCTGACACCTGTCACTGACACCTGTCACTCTGACACCTGTCACTGACACCTGTCACTGACACCTGTCACACTGACACCTGTCACTGACACCTGTCACTGACACCTGTCACTGACACCTGTCACTCTGACACCTGTCACTCTGACACCTGTCACTCTGTCACTGACACCTGTCACTGACACCTGTCACTGACACCTGTCACTCTGACACCTGTCACTCTGACACCTGTCACACTGACACCTGTCACTGACACCTGTCACTGACACCTGTCACTGACACCTGTCACTGACACCTGTCACTGACACCTGTCACTGACACCTGTCACTCTGACACCTGTCACTCTGACACCTGTCACACTGACACCTGTCACTGACACCTGTCACTGACACCTGTCACTGACACCTGTCACTGACACCTGTCACTGACACCTGTCACTGACACCTGTCACTCTGACACCTGTCACACTGACACCTGTCACACTGACACCTGTCACTGACACCTGTCAGTCTGGGGCCTCTTTCATAAAGTGTATGTACAAAAATGTCCTTGTCACTTTCCACCTTACAAGAAAGTTTTTCCCATTCTTCTTTGCAAAACAGCTCCAGCTCAGTGTGAAATACTGTGTTTTTCAGGAGAATCTGGAGAATGGCCCTCTGTTCTGTGAGCTGAAGTTTTACCAGAGAGCAGCGAAGAAAGACACGAGTGAGTGACGTCTCTATGAGGAGAGAGACCAGAGAGAGAGACCAGAGAGAAACCAGAGAGAGACCAGAGATAGAGACCAGAGAGAGAGACCAGAGAGAGACCAGAGAGAGACCAGAGATAGAGACCAGAGAGAGAGACCAGAGAGAGACCAGAGAGAGAGACCAGAGAGAGAGACCAGAGATAGAGACCAGAGATAGAGACCAGAGATAGAGACCAGAGAGAGAGACCAGAGAGAGAGACCAGAGAGAGAGACCAGAGATAGAGACCAGAGATAGAGACCAGAGATAGAGACCAGAGATAGAGACCAGAGAGAGAGACCAGAGAGAGAGACCAGAGAGAGAGACCAGAGATAGAGACCAGAGAGAGAGACCAGAGATAGAGACCGGAGAGAGAGACCAGAGATAGAGACCGGAGAGAGAGACCAGAGATAGAGACCAGAGATAGAGACCAGAGATAGAGACCAGAGAGAGAGACCAGAGAGAGAGACCAGAGAGAGAGACCAGAGAGAGAGACCAGAGAGAGAGACCAGAGATAGAGACCAGAGAGAGAGACCAGAGATAGAGACCGGAGAGAGAGACCAGAGATAGAGACCGGAGAGAGAGACCAGAGATAGAGACCGGAGAGAGAGACCGGAGAGAGAGACCAGCCGCAGAGACCAGCCACATGTGTATATAGTTCTGACTCATGTCCTGGTGTGGTTTCAGTCCAGCAGTGGATGCAGAGGCGGAGGCTGGACTTCCTGGGGATCCCCTCGTACTGGGGCTCCGGACAGGCCCAGCACAACGGCATGCGGTAACTACTCTCTCAGTATTTATCCAAGTATTTATCCAAGTATTTATCCAAGTATTTATCCAAGTATTTATCCAAGTATTTATCCAAGTATATTTTTGGATCAGCCTTTTCAGATCTCAGCCGACAGAAGGATCTAAACTTTTTTCAGACAGTGATTACCAGAGTGAGAGAGACCAGAAAGAGACCAGAGAGGGAGAGACCAGAGAGGGAGAGACCAGAGAGGGAGAGACCAGAGAGAATGAGAGACCAGAGATAGTGACTCAGAGGGCTCTCTCTGGTCTCTCTCTGGTCTTTCTTTCTGGTCTCTCTGTCTCTGGTCTCTCTCACTCTGGTCTCTCTCTGGTCTCTGTCTAGTCTCTCTCTCTCTGGTCTCTCTCTGGTCTTTCTCTCTGGTCTCCCTCTGGTCTCCCTCTGGTCTCCCTCTGGTCTCCCTCTGGTCTCCCTCTGGTCCCTCTGACAGGGTTTCTAATGAGATGACAGCAGCATGTTGTGGTCATGATATTCTGTTATTATTCCTCAGGTATCGCTTCATGGCTCTGGACCGTCTGGGCTGTGACCTGCAGACCCTCTGTGACCAACACGGAGGAAGGTTCACTGCCCACACCGTGCTGCAGCTCGGGAAGAGACTGGTGAGACGCGAGGACCATGTGACCCTCATCCTCCTCAGTGCGAGTCCAAACCATCAATACGGACGACACAGGAAACTCCGTGGCCTCCCCCCCCCCCCCGTGTCTCTCTCTGGTCTCTCTTTGGTCTCTCACTGGTCTCTCTCTAGTCTCTCTCTGGTCTCTCACTGGTCTCTCTCTGGTCTCTCTCTGGTCTCTCTCTGGTCTCTCTCTGGTCTCTCTCTGGTCT
This sequence comes from Knipowitschia caucasica, assembly GCA_964034765.1. Taxonomy (NCBI): domain Eukaryota; kingdom Metazoa; phylum Chordata; class Actinopteri; order Gobiiformes; family Gobiidae; genus Knipowitschia; species Knipowitschia caucasica. The sequence continues at coordinate 3,400,998 of OZ035840.1, read as the reverse complement.
CTCTCTGGTCTCTCTCTGGTCTCTCTCTCTCTCTCTCTGGTCTCGCTTTGCTCTCTCTCTGGTCTAGCTCTCTCTCTCTGGTCTTTCACTGGTCTCTCTCTGTTCCCCTCAGTCCTGCTCCGCCCCTCAGTGTCCTCTGCATGGTATGTCTTTTGTCTGGTCCACATTCAAGCCCAGACCTGGTCCTGGTCCTGGTCTGAGATGAGAGAGATGAGATTAGACATTGTTTTCTCCCAGATGGAGATATTCAGTTTGATGAGTAAACATCAAGGCTGGCTGCGGACACTATTTTCATATTTCCGCGCTCCTTATGACAGTTATTCAACAGCAGAGAGCAAAACAAACATATATCAGACAAATATTGTTTGGAGAGACACAGTATGCAGAAAACATGTTTTTGATGGGACATTACTACTCTGACCCGACTCGTCCAATGTGGCGTGTCAGAGGGGAGTGTTGGTGGTCCTGGTCCTGGTCCTGGTCCTGGTCCTGGTCCTGGTCCTGGTCCTGGTCCTGGTCTAGTCCTGATCTCTGTGTTGTGTCCAGGTGGATGTGCTGGAGTTCATCCACGACAGTGAGTACGTCCACGGCGACATCAAGGCTGCGAATGTGATGCAGGGACTCAGGGACCAGCAGCAGGTGAGGATCAGGGACCAGCAGCAGGGGAGGATCAGGGACCAGCAGCAGGTGAGGATCAGGGACCAGCAGCAGGTGAGGATCAGGGACCAGCAGCAGGGGAGGATCAGGGACCAGCAGCAGGGGAGGATCAGGGACCAGCAGCAGGGGAGGATCAGGGACCAGCAGCAGGTGAGGATCAGGGACCAGCAGCAGGGGAGGATCAGGGACCAGCAGCAGGGGAGGATCAGGGACCAGCAGCAGGTGAGGATCAGGGACCAGCAGCAGGTGAGGATCAGGGACCAGCAGCAGGGGAGGATCAGGGACCAGCAGCAGGGGAGGATCAGGGACCAGCAGCAGGGGAGGATCAGGGACCAGCAGCAGGTGAGGATCAGGGACCAGCAGCTGGGGAGGATCAGGGACCAGCAGCAGGTGAGGATCAGGGACCAGCAGCAGGTGAGGATCAGGGACCAGCAGCAGGGGAGGATCAGGGACCAGCAGCAGGGGGAGAGATACCATAGATGTGAGAGATACCAGGATCTGGACCATCAAGATGTTGTACCTTCAGTGTTTTTGCAAAAATTCTCTCTTGTCCCCGGTGTCAAAGCTCAGCAGCTCATTGTATAATCCTAGTTCAATTCCATGGATTCTTGTTTTGTCCTAAATCACGGCAGTAGTTTTCTCAGAGGACTTTACAAAGCTGTTGATTCTCCAACACAGATCAGAGAATCAAACGGTACAAACACAAAAACTTAGGGTGGACCAATGTCCATAAATGTTTATCATTATGGACATAAAGGCTTCCACATGAAGTGTCTGGATCAGTGAGATGTACTGCCCCCTGCTGGCCACTGAGAGCACTGCAGAATCACTCCATCTGTTTTTACCCCCAGTGGCACAATTCAATTCAGAGTTTTACATGGAAGTCAAAGCTTAACTCCGCCATGAGCACTTCCCTATCGGGCTTCATCGAGCTAGCGGATTAGCATTGTCCATTTGTGGACAGTTTAGGGTCTTAAGAAATAACTAAGACTCCTGATTCCTGCAAACTTGCATTTTTATTTTAGTAGTTGTTACTTCTTGTAAACGTTTGTGTAAATATTGCATTGTCTTTGGCTTTTTGAAATGCCTTGTTCAAAAAGGGATCTCTACCAAAGAAACAAACAGATTTGAATTTGATATATCAGAACAATATGAAGAATTTGTTTTTAAGGTCCATGTTGCTCCATGTTGTGATTTTCATGGTATTCTGTCTGTGGAGGTGTACCTGGCGGATTACGGCCTGTGCTACCGCTACTGTCCAGAGGGGGCGCACAAAGAGTACAAGGAAAACCCCAAGAAAGGCCACGACGGGACCATCGAGTACACAAGCCTGGACGCTCACAAAGGAGTGGGTAAGAGCTGCTTTCACACCATGTGGACCAGACCATGGGGACTAGACCATGGGGACTGGACCATGGGGACCGGACCATGGGGACCGGACCATGGGGACCGGACCATGGGGACCGGACCATGGGGACCGGACCATGGGGACCGGACCATGGGGACCGGACCATGGGGACCGGACCATGGGGACCGGACCATAAGCACAGGCGTTATAACATGCGTTTATTTTTAGTAGGGCTGGGACTCGATTAAAAAACAAATCTAATTAATTAGAGGCTTTGTGAATAATCATCCATCCATCCATCCATTTTCTTCCCCTTAATCCATTTCTGGGTCGGGGGGGGTGGCCAGAGCTGCACCCAGTCACAGAGCACCAGCCCCTCACTGATCCTCCTGCAGGTGGTGAGTCCACAGGAGCTGAAATCTTTCAGCGGGGGCTTCAGGCAAAGTGGGGTTAAGTGTCTTGGGCGGCACGGTGGCTGAGTGGATAGCACTCTCGCCTCTCAGCAAGAAGGTCCTGGGTTCGAATCCCGGTCGGACCAGGGCCTTTCTGAGTGGAGTTTGCATGTTCTCCCCGTGTCTGCGTAGGTTTCCTCCGGGTACTCCGGTTTCCCCTACCACTAAAAATATGTCCAATAGTTCTGGCATGTGCCTCCTGTACTGGCCCCGCTCCCATCTCTGTGTGGAGTGAGAGACAAATGCCCATAATTAACAATTGTAAACAGCTTTGAGACTCAGATCTGCAGTGAAAAGGCGGTATATAAATAAAAACTTACTTACTTACTTGCCCAAGGACACAACGACAGCAGTCATCAGTGGGAGTCGTGAAGTAGGTCTTATGGTGGGCTCAAACCCACGACCTTCAGGCCTAAAGGCCAGTGCTCTACCAACTGAGCTACTCTCGCCCCTGTGTGTGATTACTTGTGATTAATTAATCGCATTTTAATTGCACATAAGTATTTGTCCTGAGAACAGTGAGAAGTTAGTTTACCCTTGAATAATGACTGAATACATAAACCTAAACAACACGTGTTCATTGAGGAGGATCAGACGGATCAGCGACTCCCCTCACACAGGAGTCGCTCGCTGCTACTCCTCCTCACACACACC
>OZ035840.1:3377887-3395387 GCA_964034765.1 Knipowitschia caucasica | reverse complement strand
GAGAGAGAGAGAGACCAGAGAGAGAGACCAGAGAGAGAGACCAGAGAGAGAGACCAGCGAGACCAGCGAGACCAGCGAGACCAGCGAGACCAGCGAGACCAGAGAGACCAGAGAGACCAGAGAGACCAGAGAGACCAGAGAGACCAGAGAGAGAGAGAGAGAGACCAGAGAGAGAGAGAGAGCGAGACCAGAGAGAGAGACCAGAGAGAGAGACCAGAGAGACCAGAGAGAGAGAGACCAGAGAGAGAGAGACCAGAGAGACCAGAGAGAGAGACCAGAGAGACCAGAGAGAGAGAGACCAGAGAGACCAGAGAGACCAGAGAGAGAGAGACCAGAGAGACCAGAGAGAGAGAGACCAGAGAGGACCAGAGAGAGAGAGACCAGAGAGACCAGAGAGAGAGAGAGACCAGAGAGAGAGAGACCAGAGAGACCAGAGAGACCAGAGAGACCAGAGAGACCAGAGAGAGAGAGAGAGAGAGACCAGAGAGAGAGAGAGAGAGAGACCAGAGAGAGAGAGAGAGAGACCAGAGAGAGAGAGACCAGAGAGAGAGAGACCAGAGAGAGAGAGACCAGAGAGAGAGAGAGAGAGAGAGACCAGAGAGAGCGAGACACCAGAGCGAGACACCAGAGAGAGAGAGAGAGAGTTTCTATCCTCTTTCACATCTTTTAGATCAGTTTTTTTCCAACAGAAAAGGAATTCAGAGAGGACCACCATAGACTGCACATGGTCCACAAGACCATGTGGATCAGACCATGTGGATCAGACCATGTGGATCAGACCATGTGGATCAGACCATGTGGACCAAAAATGACATGTTGTGAAAACTAGTAGAAGCAACTGAGACATGGGTTATAATTACAGAGTTCTATTATTGTGGTTTTAAAGTTACGTACCTCAGCTTTAATCACCTCGTTCCAACCTTGTCCCTCATCAAAAAGCTCCAAACCAGAAAAAGTTGAGCCAAAACACTTTTTAAAACTCTCTTGTTTGTGTTTGGGACATGAGTGGTCTCCATGACGACGTGACCCTGAGCTAAACGCTGTAATTATAGCGCCGTGCGGTGGGTGGGAGGTGAAGAGCGCGGAGACCATCACTCCGGAACAATGTGGATAATTACAACACGACACCAGCAACGGTTTATACACAGTCAGGACTGAGTCTTCCACTGACGAGGATCTGCTTTTTCTACTGAACCAAGTGTGTCCTTATTCAGACATAATAAAAGCAGTTTTCTAATCTCTCTCTGGTCTCTCTCTCTCATCGGTCTCGTTCTGGTCTTTGGTTTCTCTCTAGTTTGTCTCTTTCTGGTCTGCCTCTCTATGATCTCTCTCTGGTCTCTCTCTCTCCTGTCTCTTTCTGGTCTTAGGTCTCTCTCCTGTCTCTTTCTGGTCTTTGGGCTCTCTCCTATCTCTTTCTGGTCTTTGGGCTCTCTCCTATCTCTTTCTGGTCTCTGGTCTCTCTCTTCCGTCTCTTTCTGGTCTTTGGTCTCTCTCTCCTGTCTCTTTCTGGTCTTAGGTCTCTCCTGTCTCTTTCTGGTCTTAGGTCTCTCTCTTCTGTCTCTTTCTGGTCTTAGGTCTCTCTCTTCTGTCTCTTTCTGGTCTTTGGTCTCTCTCTCCTGTCTCTTTCTGGTCTTAGGTCTCTCTCTCCTGTCTCTTTCTGGTCTTAGGTCTCTCTCTCCTGTCTCTTTCTGGTCTTAGGTCTCTCTCTCCACCATAGCGTCTGGTTACTATCGACACAGAACACAGCGGTCGATGCGTCTCTGGCCTCGGGGACCATCGTCGACGTCAATAGGTAATTTCTCCAGAGCCGTGAGACCAGAGACCAGAGACCAGGGACTATCGAGCCTCCAGTCCCCAGCCCCTGCTCCGGTCTGGCAGTCTGTGGACGTGTTTGTAACGGTTTATGGTCTGAGTCCACACTTCCACACCTGGTTTTAAAGCTGGGGGACCTGACATTTTGTTTCATAGATCACACATGTAGTTTGCTCGAGCAGAAAGAGTAAGTCAGACCACAACAAGCTGTGTTCATCTCTGTACAAAACATGCTCTCTCTGGTCTCTCTCTGGTCTCTCTCTGGTCTCTCTGGTCTCTCTCTGGTCTCTCTCTGGTCTCTCTCTGGTCTCTCTCTCTGTGGTCTCTCTTTCTGGTCTCTGTGGTCTCTCTGTGGTCTCTCTCTGGTCTCTCTCTGGTCTCTCTCTGGTCTCTCTCTCTGTGTTCTCGCTCTCTGGTCTCTCTCTGGTCTCTCTCTGGTCTCTCTCTGGTCTCTCTTGGGTCGGTGACAGAGACCAACACCAGTGACCGTTTGTGTTTTATTACCGGTACATAGTTCTATTGTTGTTTGGAAGTTACGGACCTCAGCTTTATTTATTTCCACTTCATATGATGTTGTTCTTTCAGCTCCGTCGCGGCGCAGTGACCTCCAGATCCTGGGCTTCTGTCTGCTGCACTGGCTCAGCGGACATCTGCCCTGGACAGGACTGAGACCAGAGCAAGTCCAGGAGGCCAAGACCAGGTACCAGAGAGGACTGAGACCAGAGAGTGGACTGAGACCAGAGAGTGGACTGAGACCAGAGAGTGGACTGAGACCAGTGCGAGGACTGAGACCAGTGCGAGGACTGAGACCAGTGCGAGGACTGAGACCAGTGCGAGGACTGAGACCAGTGCGAGGACTGAGACCAGTGCGAGGACTGAGACCAGTGCGAGGACTGAGACCAGTGCGAGGACTGAGACCAGTGCGAGGACTGAGACCAGTGCGAGGACTGAGACCAGTGCGAGACTGAGACCAGTGCGAGGACTGAGACCAGTGCGAGGACTGAGACCAGTGCGAGGACTGAGACCAGTGCGAGGACTGAGACCAGTGCGAGGACTGAGACCAGTGCGAGGACTGAGACCAGTGGAGGACTACAGCTGAGACCAGAGATTGGACTGAGACCAGAGATTGGACTGAGACCAGAGATTGGACTGAGACCAGAGATTGGACTGAGACCAGAGAGTGGACTGAGACCAGAGAGTGGACTGAGACCAGAGAGTGGACTGAGACCAGTGCGAGGGACTGAGACCATGAGACTGAGACCAGAGAGGACTGAGACCAGTGCGAGGACTGAGACCAGTGCGAGGACTGAGACCAGTGCGAGGACTGAGACCAGTGCGAGGACTGAGACCAGTGCGAGGACTGAGACCAGTGCGAGGACTGAGACCAGTGCGAGGACTGAGACCAGTGCGAGGACTGAGACCAGGAGAGTGGACTGAGACCAGAGAGTGGACTGAGACCAGAGAGTGGACTGAGACCAGAGAGTGGACTGAGACCAGAGAGTGGACTGAGACCAGAGAGTGGACTGAGACCAGAGAGTGGACTGAGACCAGAGAGTGGACTGAGACCAGAGAGTGGACTGAGACCAGAGAGTGGACTGAGACCAGAGAGTGGACTGAGACCAGAGAGTGGACTGAGACCAGAGAGTGGACTGAGACCAGAGAGTGGACTGAGACCAGAGAGTGGACTGAGACCAGAAAGGAACAAGTTTTGGACTGGGACAACAACAGCACAACAAAGTGTCCTATTGTTCAGAGTAAAAATATTTGTTAAAGTTCCATTTGAATGGACCCCAGACCCCAGACCCCAGACCCCAGACCCCAGACCCCAGACCCCGGGGCCTGGACCCTGGGACCAGCTCCAGACCCACACAAACATCCTCTGGTTAAAGCGCTCTCGTGTTTCCTCAGGTTCCTGCAGGCCCTGCCGGAGTCTGTGAAGCAGCTGACCTCAGATCAGCCAGGGACAGGTCTGGACCAAACTGTTACTAAAGTAATATTGATAAAAACTGTTTTATTTAACTTCCTGAACGACGCTGGTGTGAGACTCGTCACATGGTCTTTATCTAAACCTGTGAAAGACACAGAAATGACTTTAATAAATAAAATTCAAATTTAAATAAATGTATCTTTTAAAAATATTTTCTTAAAACGTAAAAAAACATAAAAAATAGAATAGTAAATAAAGTCTTCAAAGCAGTGAACGATTCCCCGCCTGGTGAGGTCTGTGGTTCTGAGTCTCCCTCTGTCCCTTTGAGGCTGATCCAGTCTGTTCCCCTGTGTTCGTCCTGTGAGAGTGAGAGCAGCTGCAGTGCCACCTGCTGGAGGAAACACACTCCTGCAGCTTCAGACTCACTTTCATATCTATGAGCAGGAATAAAATAAAACATATAAGTTATTGTTAAGACTTTGATCCAACAGACAGACCACATCATGCAGATCCCTGTGAGTCACTGTTTGACTCTTTGGGCTGAGAGCTGATTGGCTGAGAGAGGGTGGTCCTCTCTTCTTCGCTTTTCTCTTTGAAAAAACAGATCTAAAGAAAGGACAGAGGCAGAAATAAGGAGAACAAATGATAGAAGCAAACCAGGAACAAGACATGAATTTGATCACATGCTGTAGTTTAATTGGTCGAGGATTTAAAGTTACAAACCCCAGCTTTAAAGTTGTGTGTCTTTTTCTTTTGTTTCTCAGATGAATTGTGCTCCTTCCTCCGACATGTGCGCTCGCTGCAGTATCAGGACAAACCAGACTACGACCTCCTCCGACGGATCCTGCACCGCCCCGGGTCTGGACTGGACTTAGACCTGAGACCCAAACCCGAGTCCAGACCCCAGGAACCAGTGCGAAGACCCAAGGTTTGTGTCTTGTCAATGGTCTTAGCAGAGGAGGATGTAGAGCGCTCTTTCATTTATCGGCTGTGGAGGCTCAGTTTCATGATGCAGATTTGATTAAAAAACACTGGTCTCTCTCTCTCCAAGTCTTTCTCTGGTTTCTCCCTAATCTCGCTCTCTCTTGCCAGTCTCTCTTTGGTCTCTCTCTCCCTCTGGTTGTGTCCAGTATTATATACATGATGCAGAATTGAACCAGTTCTCGTTGATCAGAAAACAGGCAGAGGCCGAGGTGCGCCTGGAGCTGAGGCCGTGGAGGTGGAGGAAGAGGAGAAGAGGATGAAGCCAAAACAGATTGATCCCAAATATCTGCGAGGACCTCCCATCTCCAGCTCACAAGTGCGTCACCTGAATGTAGAACAATATAGCTCTCTCTCTCTGGTCTCTCTCTCTGGTCTCTCTCTCTGGTCTCTCTCTCTGGTCTCTCTCTCTGGTCTCTCTCTCTGGTCTCCCTCTCTGGTCTCCCTCTCTGGTCTCTCTCTCTGGTCTCTCTCTCTGGTCTCTCTCTCTGGTCTCTCTCTCTCTCTCTCTGGTCTCTCTCTCTCTGGTCTCTCTCTCTGGTCTCTCTCTCTGGTCTCCCTCTCTGGTCTCTCTCTCTCTGGTCTCTCTCTCTCTCTCTGGTCTCTCTCTCTGGTCTCTCTCTCTGGTCTCCCTCTCTGGTCTCTCTCTCTCTGGTCTCTCTCTCTCTCTCTGAGTCTCAGGGTCTCGGTCCTGGTTAAATACATGTCACTGAACTCTTGTGTTTCTGTCAGTCTGCAGCTGAGGCCATGGAGCTGGATGAAGAAGAGGATGAAGAAGAGGATGAAGAAGAAGAGGAGGAGACAACACGGATCGATCCAAAGTATTTAAGAGGACCTCCCCTCTGCAGAGCACAGGTACAGGTCAGTCTGACAGCACAACGACCAGTGGAAGTATTATACATTTCATGATGGAGGAGAAATGTGCGCACAACTGTAGATTTGGACACACACAGATGGACACACACACAGACAGACACAGAGACAGACACAGACGGACAGAGAGATACAGGGACAGACACAGATGGACACAGACACACACAGAGACACAGACACACACAGAGACAGACACAGACACACACAGACACACACAGAGACACAGACACACACAGAGACAGACACAGACACACACAGAGACAGTGTCTGATGTGGGCGGAGCTAAACATGTGACAACGTTGTGTGTCAGACTGAAGCGCGCTCGCTCCCTGTGCCAACACACACACACTTCCACACAGACGACGAAGACGAGGAGGAAGAAAGAGCACGACTCCGCAGAGGCCCCAGACCCAGGGGCCCCCACACTGAAGCGGTGAGCAACACATCTCACTCCAATACTGCTCCAGCCAAAACATTATGACCACTGACACGACGACTATTTAACAAGAGACCAGAGAGAGACCGGACCATAAATACATTTCAATCAATCAACAGATTATTGTCAGCTCTATTTTTGCTGCTTACTTCTGATTGGCTCATTTGTTGCTAGGTTGTTGCTACCTTTGAACTTTCCTAAAGACAGGAGATGACCGGCATAACACTAGGAGAAAGACGGCAGAGGACCAGCATGACACTAGGAGAAAGACAGGAGATGACCGGCATAACACTAGGAGAGAGAGAGAGAGAGGAGAGGACCAGCATGACACTAGGAGAGAGAGAGAGAGAGAGAGGAGAGGACCAGCATGACACTAGGAGAGAGAGAGAGAGAGAGGAGAGGACCAGCATGACACTAGGAGAGAGAGAGAAAGAGGAGAGGACCAGCATGACACTAGGAGAGAGAGAGAGAGGGAGAGAGAGAGAGAGAGAGAGAGGAGAGGACCAGCATGACACTAGGAGAGAGAGAGAGAGAGGAGAGGACCAGCATGACACTAGGAGAGAGAGAGAGAGAGGAGAGGACCAGCATGACACTAGGAGAAAGACAGCAGAGGATCAGCATGACACTAGGAGAGAGACAGAAGAGGACCAGCATAACACTAGGAGAGAGAGGAGAGGACCAGCATGACACTAGGAGAGAGAGAGAGAGAGGAGAGGACCAGCATGACACTAGGAGAAAGACAGGAGAGGACCAGCATGACACTAGGAGAGAGAGAGAGGAGAGGACCAGCATGACACTAGGAGAGAGAGAGAGAGAGGAGAGGACCAGCATGACACTAGGAGAAAGACAGGAGAGGACCAGCATGACACTAGGAGAGAGAGAGAGAGAGGGGAGGACCAGCAGGCTCTTCATAAAGACCTTTAATTGTGTTTATGGAAATGAAAATGAACGACACAGAATTTAACAAAAGCATGAAGTTTATTCTGGAACATTCTCAAACATTCGTCTCTGCAGAAAGTGAGGAGCAGTCCGTGTCACAGAGAGGACTCCTGCAGCACTGACCACACGGGGGCGCTCCGCTGGTGGCTCTGTGCCGGCCTCTGCCGGCCTCTGCCTCCTGGTCGCCGCGGTAACGCTCAACCTCTGACGGTCACTGCTGCGGCGCCATTTTCACCGTGATCGGCTGAAAGAGGATATTTTAAAATAGGTGTTAACATGAAAAAGCTGCTGACAGACCGTAGAACTGTTTTTATTATTATGAGTAAAGAAAGAGAGCGTTGTTCCTGCTGACAGTGAACGTTACAGCCACACTGGTCATTACTTTGTACTTCATGTGTCATTTTAACATTTTTAGACTTTTCTGTAACGGCACAAACTCTGGTTTTATGTCACGCCTCATGAAGTAAAGGCTGCAAAGATAAGTTGTGTGTCTTTTCTTCCTAATGTATTTATTTATGTAGCACTACCAGTTTCTCAAAGGTACAGAGTAAACAGGTCTCACCTGACTGCAGTACGGACACTCTCCAAACACAACGTTAAAGCTCTGACGAGTGGAGGGCAGCGCACGCAGCCACTGCAAACACACACAGGTGAGAGAAACACACAACAGATGATAGTTACACACACACACACAGGGGCAAGTGGCACGTTATGCAAGTGTGTGTGTGTATACCTGGTACAGACAGTCCTGGTGTGTGTGTGTATACCTGGTACAGACAGTCCTGGTGTGTGTGTGTATACCTGGTACAGACAGTCCTGGTGTGTGTGTGTGTGTGTGTATACCTGGTACAGACAGTCCTGGTGTGTGTGTGTGTGTATACCTGGTACAGACAGTCCTGGTGTGTGTGTGTGTGTATACCTGGTACAGACAGTCCTGGTGTGTGTGTGTATACCTGGTACAGACAGTCCTGGTGTGTGTGTGTATACCTGGTACAGACAGTCCTGGTGTGTGTGTGTATACCTGGTACAGACAGTCCTGGTGTGTGTGTGTGTATACCTGGTACAGACAGTCCTGGTGTGTGTGTGTATACCTGGTACAGCCAGTCCTGGTGTGTGTGTGTGTATACCTGGTACAGACAGTCCTGGTGTGTGTGTGTGTGTATACCTGGTACAGACAGTCCTGGTGTGTGTGTGTGTGTGTGTGTGTGTGTGTGTATACCTGGTACAGACAGTCCTGGTGTGTGTGTGTGTGTGTGTATACCTGGTACAGACAGTCCTGGTGGAAGGGCTGACCGCAGCGTGGGTCATTACAGACCTGATCCGGGATCCGAGTTTCTAAACGGAACGAGTAACAGATGCCACACTCCACACTCAGGCTCTACACAACACACACACACACACACACAATACACACAAACTTGTTAAACTGGGAGAGTCCGACACAGAGTGATTGAGCGAGAGCAGGGTTTGGAGTGAGTTTGACCCAGAGACAGACCCAGAGACAGACGCAGAGACAGACGCAGAGACAGACGCAGAGACAGACGCAGAGGCAGACGCAGAGACAGACGCAGAGACAGACGCAGAGACAGACGCAGAGACAGACGCAGAGACAGACGCAGAGACAGACGCAGAGACAGACCCAGAGACAGACGCAGAGACAGACGCAGAGACAGACGCAGAGGCAGACGCAGAGGCAGACGCAGAGACAGACCCAGAGACAGACGCAGAGACAGACGCAGAGACAGACGCAGAGACAGACGCAGAGACAGACGCAGAGACAGACCCAGAGACAGACCCAGAGACAGACGCAGAGACAGACGCAGAGACAGACTCAGAGACAGACCCAGAGACAGACGCAGAGGCAGACGCAGAGGCAGAGGCAGACGCAGAGGCAGACGCAGAAGAGGCAGAGACAGCAGAGGCAGAGACAGCAGAGGCAGAGACAGCAGACGCAGAGACAGACGCAGAGACAGACGCAGAGGCAGACGCAGAGGCAGACGCAGAAGAGGCAGAGACAGCAGACGCAGAGACAGACGCAGAGACAGACGCAGAGACAGACGCAGAGGCAGACGCAGAGGCAGACGCAGAGGCAGACCCAGAGGCAGACGCAGAGGCAGACGCAGAGGCAGACGCAGAGGCAGACGCAGAGGCAGACGCAGAGGCAGACGCAGCAGAGGCAGAGACAGCAGAGGCAGAGACAGCAGACGCAGAGACAGACGCAGAGACAGACGCAGAGGCAGACGCAGAAGAGGCAGAGACAGCAGAGGCAGAGACAGCAGACGCAGAGACAGACGCAGAGGCAGACGCAGAGGCAGACGCAGAGGCAGACGCAGAGGCAGACGCAGAGGCAGACGCAGAGGCAGACGCAGAGGCAGACGCAGAGGCAGACGCAGAAGAGGCAGAGACAGACGCAGAGACAGACGCAGAGACAGACGCAGAGACAGACGCAGAGACAGACGCAGAGACAGACGCAGAGACAGACGCAGAGACAGACGCAGAGGCAGACGCAGAGGCAGACGCAGAGGCAGACGCAGAGGCAGACGCAGAGGCAGACGCAGAGACAGACGCAGAGACAGACGCAGAGACAGACGCAGAGACAGACCCAGAGACAGACCCAGAGACAGACGCAGACGCAGAGGCAGACGCAGAGGCAGAGGCAGACGCAGAGGCAGACGCAGAGGCAGACGCAGAGGCAGACGCAGAGACAGACGCAGAGACAGACGCAGAGACAGACGCAGAGGCAGACGCAGAGGCAGACGCAGAGACAGACGCAGAGGCAGACGCAGAGACAGACGCAGAGACAGACGCAGAGACAGACGCAGAGACAGACGCAGAGACAGACTCAGAGACTCACAGACTTGTCGTGGGTGGAAGGAGACGGAAACTGAGTCTCCAGGACGTCACAGAGGTTCGAGAGGAGGCTGAGGTCTGGACTCCTGCAGAGACCAGGACTCAACATTTAAACCAGAAATGGGATTTCCCTGAACCAGGTGAAAGGCAGTTCTTACCACAGGTGCATGTTGGCGTTGAGTTTGTTCCTCAGAGGAGTCACTACTGCAAACAAAATGATAAACATTATTTTACTTAAGAATATATTACAGAACCAGGTCTCCCTCTCTGGTCTCTCGCTCTGGTCTCTCTCGCTCTGGTCTCTCTCGCTCTGGTCTCTCTCGCTCTGGTCTCTCTCTCTGGTCTCTCCCTCTCTGGTCTCTCTCCCTGGTCTCGCTCCTTGGTCTCTCTCTCTCTCTGGCCTCTCTCTCTGGTCTCTCTCTCTCTCTGGTCTCTCTCTGGTCTCTTTCTCTGGTCTCTCTCTCTCTCTGGTCTCGCTCTCTCTGGTCTCTCTCTCTCTCTCTGGTCTCTCTCTGGTCTCTTTCTCTGGTCTCTTTCTCTCTGGTCTCTCTCTCTCTCTGGTCTCTCTCACCGTGCTCTGCCCCCAGGAGGCAGCAGTCCGGGAGCATCTTCGGGTGTCGAGGATCCACCTCCACTTTGACAGACGCGTTGTTCCCTGAAAGATTATCTCAGATGATCACAGATTAACTGGGATTCCATCAAACAATTTAGATGTTTCGTTCATACATTTCTGTTATTGATTTGACTAGTTTTCTCTTGTTCTGATTAAGTTTCAGGGCTCCACCTTTGTGTACATCTCAAACAGATTAAGGATTAAAGTTAAAAACAGGCTCCATTGGCAAGAAACAGAAGAGAAAAAGAGACCAGAGAGAGGGACCAGCGAGACCAGAGAGAGAGACCAGAGAGAGACCAGAGTGAGACTAGAGAAAGAGAAAAGATTAGAGCTACATTAGATTGAGGACTAGAGCTACCTCAAACATGTCTGAGGATTAAAGCTAAAAACAGGCTCCATTGGCAGGAATCTGGAAAGAAAGAGACCAGAGAGAGAGAGACCACGAGAAAGACCTGAGAGAGAGAAACCAGAGAGAGAAAGGAGAGGCCAGAGAGGGAACAGAGACAGAGAGACCAAGGAGAGACCAGAAATGGAGACCAGAGTGAGACCAGAGTGAGACCAGAGAGAGAGCAAAGATTAGAGCTACCTTAGATTGAGGACTAGAGCTTCCTCAAACATGTCTATGAGGATTAAATTGTGGGTAGCAACAAACCAGCAACAGAAACTAAACCGGGACAGAAGGCTCCTGATTGGTCGGTGGGTCTGAGCCAGAGGAGTTCACTTCAGGGTTAGTATTCGTACCGATGGCGATGCGTCTCATGGTGTCAGATCGGCTCGGTCTCTCCGGCTCCAGGACCCAGGTCTTCAGGTCGATTTCCTCCAAAACCTCCCAGAACTCAGAGAGAGAGTCGAGCAGCAGCAGGAACTGAGCGTGAAGCTGAGAGAGAGAGGACTGCGAAAGAAAACAAGGAGAAAGAACCAAGATGTCAACAAAGGAGAAAGACTAGAGAGAGAGAGAGAGACCAGAGGGAGACCAGCAAGAGAGAGAGAACAGAGAGAAAAAGATACAAAAGAGAGACCAGCAAGACCAGAGAGAGAAACCAGAGAAAGACCAGAGAGAAAGAGAAGCCAGAGAGAGAGACCAAAGAGAGACCAGAGGGAGACCAGAGACCCACACAACCACACACGAGAGAGACCAGAGCGAGAGCAAAAAGAGGGACAAGTGAGAGAGAGAGCAAAGAGAGACCAGAGAAAGGAGAGGCCAGAGAGAGAGCAACGAGAGAGACCCGAGAGACTCACGCTATAATGGACTAGAAGTTTGTCATCCTTGTGAAGCAATACCACTTTTTTCACAAGAACATATGATTTCTAAAGGAGAGAGCAGAACCCAAACTCTGATGATAAGAGCTTCATTCACCCGAACACAGCTCCACGGCTCGTCACGCTGTCATTATAAACAGTATTGTGTGTGTGTGTGAGCCGTGTGCAGTGTTCACTCTCTCTCCTTCCTCTGAGCCACATGTGGTCAGTGAACTAGAAATCTATCTATATTTGCACAGAGTGTTCACACTGACAAGGACTAGGTCGCAGGGCGGGTTAAATGCAGAGTTGCCCGGACACACCAACCCGTGTCGCTCAGAGGGAGAGACCGTGTCGCTCAGGGGGAGAGACCGTGTCGCTCAGAGGGAGAGACCGTGTCGCTCAGAGAGAGAGACCGTGTCGCTCAGAGGGAGAGACCGTGTCGCTCAGGGGGAGAGACCGTGTCGCTCAGGGGGAGAGACCCGTGTCGCTCAGGGGGAGAGACCGTGTCGCTCAGGGGGAGAGACCGTGTCGCTCAGGGGGAGAGACCGTGTCGCTCAGGGGGAGAGACCGTGTCGCTCAGGGAGAGACCGTGTCGCTCAGGGGGAGAGACCGTGTCGCTCAGGGGGAGAGACCGTGTCGCTCAGGGGGAGAGACCGTGTCGCTCAGGGGGAGAGACCGTGTCGCTCAGGGGGAGAGACCGTGTCGCTCAGGGGGAGAGACCGTGTCGCTCAGGGGGAGAGACCGTGTCGCTCAGGGGGAGAGACCGTGTCGCTCAGGGGGAGAGACCGTGTCGCTCAGGGGGAGAGACCGTGTCGCTCAGGGGGAGAGACCGTGTCGCTCAGAGGAGAGACCGTGTCGCTCAGAGGGAGAGACCGTGTCGCTCAGAGGGAGAGACCGTGTCGCTCAGAGGGAGAGACCGTGTCGCTCAGAGGGAGAGACCGTGTCGCTCAGGGGGAGAGACCGTGTCGCTCAGGGGGAGAGACCGTGTCGCTCAGGGGAGAGACCGTGTCGCTCAGGGGGAGAGACCGTGTCGCTCAGAGGGAGAGACCGTGTCGCTCAGGGGGAGAGACCGTGTCGCTCAGGGGGAGAGACCGTGTCGCTCAGGGGGAGAGACCGTGTCGCTCAGGGGGAGAGACCGTGTCGCTCAGGGGGAGAGACCGTGTCGCTCAGGGGGAGAGACCGTGTCGCTCAGGGGGAGAGACCGTGTCGCTCAGGGGGAGAGACCGTGTCGCTCAGAGGGAGAGACCGTGTCGCTCAGGGGGAGAGACCGTGTCGCTCAGGGGGAGAGACCGTGTCGCTCAGGGGGAGAGACCGTGTCGCTCAGGGGGAGAGACCGTGTCGCTCAGGGGGAGAGACCGTGTCGCTCAGGGGGAGAGACCGTGTCGCTCAGGGGGAGAGACCGTGTCGCTCAGAGGGAGAGACCGTGTCGCTCAGAGGGAGAGACCGTGTCGCTCAGGGGGAGAGACCGTGTCGCTCAGAGGGAGAGACCGTGTCGCTCAGGGGGAGAGACCGTGTCGCTCAGGGGGAGAGACCGTGTCGCTCAGGGGGAGAGACCGTGTCGCTCAGGGGAGAGACCGTGTCGCTCAGGGGGAGAGACCGTGTCGCTCAGGGGGAGAGACCGTGTCGCTCAGAGGGAGAGACCGTGTCGCTCAGGGGGAGAGACCGTGTCGCTCAGAGGGAGAGACCGTGTCGCTCAGGGGGAGAGACCGTGTCGCTCAGGGGGAGAGACCGTGTCGCTCAGGGGGAGAGACCGTGTCGCTCAGGAGACCGTGTCGCTCAGAGGGAGAGACCGTGTCGCTCAGAGGGAGAGACCGTGTCGCTCAGAGGGAGAGACCGTGTCGCTCAGAGGGAGAGACCGTGTCGCTCAGGGGGAGAGACCGTGTCGCTCAGGGGGAGACCGTGTCGCTCAGAGGGAGAGACCGTGTCGCTCAGAGGGAGAGACCGTGTCGCTCAGGGGGAGAGACCGGACCGTGTCGCTCAGGGGGAGAGACCGTGTCGCTCAGAGGGAGAGACCGTGTCGCTCAGAGGGAGAGACCGTGTCGCTCAGGGGGAGAGACCGTGTCGCTTAGAGGGAGAGACCGTGTCGCTCAGAGGGAGAGACTGTGTCGCTCCGCTTAGAGGGAGAGACCGTGTCGCTCAGAGGGAGAGACCGTGTCGCTCAGGGGGAGAGACCGTGTCGCTCAGGGGGAGAGACCGTGTCGCTCAGAGGGAGAGACCAAGTCGCTCAGAGGGAGAGACCGAGTCGCTCAGAGGGAGAGACCGTGTCGCTCAGAGGGAGAGACCGAGTCGCTCAGAGGGAGAGACCGTGTCGCTCAGGGAGAGACCGTGTCGCTCAGAGGGAGAGACCGTGTCGCTCAGAGGGAGAGACCGTGTCGCTCAGAGAGGAGAGACCGTGTCGCTCAGAGGGAGAGACCGTGTCGCTCAGAGGGAGAGACCGTGTCGCTCAGAGGGAGAGACCGTGTCGCTCAGAGGGAGAGACGACTCAGGGTTTTTGCTCAGTGCGAATGAGGTTTTTGTCGACAGTTTCACATGAATTTAATCTTATTTTTGTTTCATTGATCTGCAGATGTTCCTCCTTCACACTGTACAGTCTGGAAGCTGGAAGTGACAGAGTGTGTGTGTGTGTGTCAGTGTGTGTGTGTGTGTGTGTGTGTGTGTCAGTCAGTGTGAGTGTATATATGTGTGTGTCAGTGTGTGTGTGTGTGTGTCTGTCAGTCAGTGTGAGTATATATATGTGTGAGTCAGTGTGAGTGTATATATGTGTGTGTGTGTGTGTGTGTCAGTGTATATATGTGTATGTGTGTGTGTGTGTGAGAGTCAGTGTGAGTGTATATATGTGTATGTGTGTGTGTGTGTGAGAGTCAGTGTGTGCGTATATCAGTGAGTGTGTGTGTGGAAGTCTGTGGCAAATGCAAGTGTGTGTGTGCATTTCCGCACATGTCAATTATGTGTGTTTCCGCGAGTGTCAAAGTGTGTATGTGTGCATAATTGTCGTGTATGTGCACCTTTTTATGTCCGCACATGTCAGTATGCATGCGTGTGTGTGTGTGCGTTCCTGCGAGTGTCAATGTGTGTATTTGTGTCTTTGAGGGTGGGTGTGTGTTAGACTGTCATTGTGTGTGTGTGTATGCATGAGTCAATGTGTGTGTATGCTTGTGTCTTTGTGTGTCAATGTGTGTGGGGGCATTTCCAACATGGCAGCCGCACACAGGAGCCGTATGGAGCTTGTCTTTCCCGCTGCGCTGCTGATGGATCGCTCCCCGCACCAGACGTGAAGTGTGTGTGTGTGTGTGTGTCTCTGTGTGTGTGTGTGTGTGTCTCTGTGTGTGTGTGTGTGTGTGAAGGGGAGGCTGCTGTCTGTCCATTTGAATGAGTAATTATTGCTTGTTCTGAGCTGGAGCCGCAGACGCCTCTCTCTCCTCGCGCTGCGGCTCTTTGTGCTTTTCAAAACAAGACACAAAACATTTATATTGGGAGCGATTCTACAGCGATTTCTGCCAATTTTATTCACTCAAATAACTTTAAATCAGTCATTTTCAACGATTCAGTTAAAGAAGACATACCATGGTAACGTGGCCCCTCGCTCTAACACAGTTCACCTTTCTTGGTCTCGTTGTTTCGTGTTACTCCAACGGTAAATACATGACACAGCCGCTAGCTAACGTGACGGTTAGGTGTCTCTCACTTGTCTCTCTCTGGTCTCTCTCTGGTCTCTCACTTGTCTCTCTCTGGTCTCTCTCTGGTCTCTCTCTGGTCTCTCTCTGGTCTCTCTCTGGTCTCTCTCTCTGGTCTCTCTCACTGGTCTCTCTCTCTGGTCTCTCTCTCTGGTCTCTCTCTCTGGTCTCTCTCTCTGGTCTCTCTCTCTGGTCTCTCTCTCTGATCTCTCTCTCTGATCTCTCTCTCTGATCTCTCTCTCTGGTCTCTCTCTCTGCTCTCTCTCTCTGCTCTCTCTCTCTGCTCTCTCTCTCTGCTCTCTCTCTCTGCTCTCTCTCTCTGCTCTCTCTCTCTGCTCTCTCTCTCTCTGCTCTCTCTCTCTGGTCTCTATCTCTCTCTGGTCTCTCTCTCTGGTCTCTCTCTCTGGTCTCTCTCTCTGCTCTCTCTCTCTGGTCTCTCTCTCTCTGGTCTCTCTCTCTCTGGTCTCTCTCTCGCTCCTCTCTCTCTTGTCTCTCTCTCTGTCTCTCTCTCTGCTCTCTCTCTCTGGTCTCTCTCTCTCTGGTCTCTCTCTCGCTCTGCTCTCTCTCTCTGGTCTCTCTCTCTGCTCTCTCTCTCTGGTCTCTCTCTCTCTGGTCTCTCTCTCGCTCTGCTCTCTCTCTCTGCTCTCTCTCTCTGGTCTCTCTCTCTGGTCTCTCTCTCTGCTCTCTCTCTCTGCTCTCTCTCTCTGGTCTCTCTCTCTGGTCTCTCTCTCTGCTCTCTCTCTCTGGTCTCTATCTCTCTCTGGTCTCTCTCTGGTCTCTCTCTCTCTGGTCTCTCTCTCTCTCTCTCTCTCTGCTCTCTCTCTCTGCTCTCTCTCTCTGCTCTCTCTCTCTGGTCTCTATCTCTCTCTGGTCTCTCTCTCTACATTTGCTTCTATAACTAGTCTTCACATGTATTTCTGGCCTCTGTGTCCTCTTTAGATCAGATCTTTTTCAAACAGAGAGACCCCCCCTCTCTCAGCTCTTTCTCTTTCTTACCCATACGATCACATGTGTTCTCAGAAGATGAAGACACATGTTGTGGTCAGTTTTGTTCACAACATTATCCTTCCCAGACTCTTTCTGTCAGGGCAAACTACATGTTATTTATCATCAAACTTAGGTACCGCAGCTTTAAATCCGTGTTTTTTTCCCGCAGACCCCTGTCCACTCTGCTCCCCGCACCTGCCCGTCTTAAACACGCCTCATTAACCAGCTCTCGGGCCCACATCTCCGCCGCACACGTAGGCGGGTAAGCGAAAGGCGATCTGATGGAGACAGAGCGAAAACAGGAGAAAAAGACGAAACTAAAATTACAGGTCATTGTGCCAACGCCGTGCACACAATTAAGCATCGGCCAGGTGCTCAGAGCTCCGGCAATTACGGGAAATTAATGCGAAAAGCGGTGAGGGCCAGACGCAGACGAGAGACGGGAGGAAAGAGTGTAAGTGCAGAGAGAAGTGCTCAGTCACAAAGTCTCAGGAAGAACCGTCTCTGCTCGGTCCAACACTACACACACAGGAGCGACAGTGGCTTAGTGTGTAGAGCATTGGCCTCTGAGCCTGAAGGTCATAGGTTCAATACTTGCATGCAAAAAGCCAGATTCCCTCAGGGCCTGGTTAGCACCGTGATGGGAGACCTTTGGGAACACCAGCCACAGTGGGGCGGCTGCGGCTGTAAAGTGCCAAACTGCTGTTGTGTCCTTAGGCAAGACACTTCACCCCCATTGCCTAGAATGAGTCTGGTGTGTGTGTGAGTGGTTGGCGGTGGTGGGAGGGGCCGATGGCACAGACTGGTTGCGTCACTTCTGTCAGTTATTATTCTGACACATCAGGGACAGTTCTGTTTATAAGGACAGTGTAACGAGCCGTGGAGCTGTGTTTGTGTGAATACAGCTCTCACGATCAGAGTCTGGGCCGACTATAATGCTCCAAGTGGATGAGACCTTTTCTGTAGTGCATTGTCTCTGGCCTCTCTCTCTCTCTGGCCTCTCTCTCTCTGGCCTCTCTCTCTCTGGCCTCTCTCTCTGGCCTCTCTCTCTATGGCCTCTCTCTCTATGGCCTCTCTCTCTATGGCCTCTCTCTCTATGGCCTCTCTCTCTATGGCCTCTCTCTCTATGGCCTCTCTCTCTATGGCCTCTCTCTCTCTGGCCTCTC